>JAMKCH010011908.1:0-84443 GCA_023653785.1 Ophioderma brevispina | reverse complement strand
CTATAGAAGCTTATAGAATATTTCACTTATATTTGTTATTATTTGTAGAGGAAATGATAATAGTTCTTTATTTATTACACTGAGTCCGGTTGGCATGAATTTGGTGGCCGAATTGAAGTCAACAACATTGATCCAATATTCAATTAATTTTATTATGAGCGTTAATAAGATACTCTCCCAAGGGGATGTCTGTTACAATAACATCAGACAGCTGCTGTCGATAAGCAGTGATAAACCATTAACAAATACTTATGATATGCAGGATGAATGTTCAATTGTATCATCCCTACCAATTGCTCAAGGATCTTGGGGAAACCCTGCCAGCTTCACAAGTCCAATTCACTTATAATTACATACCTGAAGGCTGCTCACAACAAGATCTAAGAGTTCTCCTTGAAGTGGCAGGAATTCTCTCTGCTAACCTTGACTGTTGTAATGCATTCTGACTAGGCTTTGGCTTGTTGCCTAAAATTATAAAAAGAGGAAGAGGACATACTTATAGCCTATGGTCAACAAACAATGGTTGGCAAAAAAACTACCAACAGCACCTGGGTCGCTCCCGTATTTGCAATGGTAGCCACAAGCATCTGATTCTAAATTTCCTGGTATGTTTATTACACCTTTGCACATAATCCCTACCCCAAAGCACAATGCCAAATGAATCATTAAGATTAGTAGGCCTCGTGTTGTGCTTGCAGGGTAAGTCAGTACAAAAGATCATGCCTAATATCAAACAAATATTCACTAGGGCTGGAAATGTTTTAGACTCGTCTGCCTCCAGCACACCAATGGTTATCACACATTTCACTCTGGTCACCCTTGACCTACAACATCCATATCTTTTTTAAAGGGGAAGACCCAATTTAAGATATATTCTTTTTTATCTCGATAGAATTTGCCCTTCATCACCCCCAAACCCATCTGTAAAGTTGTACCCCTATTTCCACCAACCCCTTTTTTGATGTGAAAGTTAAAAACATGATTTTGTAATCCCCATAGTACGGTGTTAAAATTAATATTGGTCAACCAAATGTGGCACATTTTTGCTTATCAACATCCAACAAAAAATCCTTTAGCCCTAAGATTTTAAGCAACTGAAAAAATAGTAGCTTTCTTCAGATATAAAAATTTTGAACCCTTCCGGTAAATCTTGGGTTCTGGGGACGAGGTTATTAGTGATCGGAACCCATGATCTTTAAGGATTCCATGGTCCCTTACCTTGAAGGTTTAATGTTTTTTTTTGGGTGGGTGGGGTGTAGGTGGTTGGGGGGGCTGGCTGAATGGATTGATGGATGGATGATGTGGTGGGTGAGTGGGTGGTGGAGGATGGACAGAATGCGATGGATGAGAGAGCAATCAAGCATCAATGAGAAATGGTGTGAAGGATACTGATGGTATCGAATGGTAACCATAGGTACCTTGTCCGTATTGCAATATATCATTTAAATTTATGAAAGACTATAATTGCTGAATCAAGTGTAATTTTTTGTTATCGAACATAACACTAAAATCCAGAAAGAATTTTTGGTCAAAGGTTGTGCATTCATGTAAGTGCTAAATTTCAAATACATGTATATGGACATGAAAGAGAAACATAGTAAAATATATGGAAAGGTATGTAATCAATTGATAATTTATCTGCTTATTCATTACAGGGTCAAAGGTCATTTGTGGGGGCAGGTCATAGTGGAGTACGAGTGCCGTCGTTAGAGGGGTGAAAATATCAAGTCCCGCCAGACGGGGGCAAAATTCTTGTTCGTCAAGGTGAAAATGTTCAATACAAGTCTGAATTTCCCGAAATGCGCATAGCGTGCGAAAAATTACTTTTAATTTTGCCCAAATTTGGAGAAATTGGTCAAAAATTGCCGAAAAAGAGTGGTGAAAATGATAATTTGGTCCATATCGTCCAGCTTTTCGAGCCCAGAGGGGGGCAACTTGATCCCTGCCCCCACCCCCCCCCCCCCCGGTGCGCCACTGAGGTCATTTGCATCAGACTAATTTAAAAATTTTGATAAACACACAGACGGCTGCAAATAATAATGGAGCCCACTTTTCAATCATTTTTAAAGTAATTTTTGTTTACAAACAAAAAGTGAAATGAAGGAGTATTGAGTTCAAATTGCTATTGATGCAGGTCACTGTAACTATAGCAACCACACCACAATTTTTCCTCCGAATCGTGATACACAAAAAATCCAAACAACGGTAATCTGTCTTGCCTCAGTTGCTGTGAATGGATACAAGGGTGAAGGAACAGGACACTAAGTAATTCTATATACTTGTTATCACCAATGGCAAGCCTCTTAAGACGCCGAATGATATTAGAAGATGCGCGGGCGCAACTGTAAACAACACTACACACAGCGAGCGCAGAGAGTGGATGTATGCGAAGCGCACGCTTGTGGCTAGAATCGCGGCGTGTAAAATGGGAATTAATTTCACGCGTGGATAAACAAAGCCGATAATTTTGCCTATTAGGTGATGAACAAAGTATAAATTCTATAATCCCACTTTGCTCTCTGAGAAGCGGGAGATTTAAAAAGTATGTCTATGTAACAGGTGATGATGAACGTGTTATTTTACAAATCATGTTATTCCATGATGATTAGGTAGATGAATTTCTACTTGTCACAATGTCTTAAGCAATTTCCTGCAATGATTAAATATCCTCAAATCTGGGTAAATGTTCATATAGAAGTCCCAAGGATGCATAATGAGGGATTTACAATTGATTCTGTCACGCACCGGTGTGAGTTGGCAGTAGCGCTTGACAAAATGAATGGCGATACATCATTTGCATCAATTGGAATCCTATATGAAACGTCTACCCAAATCTGTTGGTGAGGACCGATTAGTTTTATTAATATGAGTTACGGGTGGTAAAATAAATGTGCAACAGGGGTTAGTCAAAATACAGTATTTACCTTTACTATGACATCCCAAACTTGCAGTAGATGTTTCATATAGAGGTCCCAAGTATGCAAATGAGGTATTGTCATTCTATTTCAGTCAAGCACTACTGCACAACATCATAGAGTGCATGACCGAATAAATTGTAATACATCATTTGAATACTTGGATTTTCTATAGAAAAACATTTAACCAAGTTTTCTACTCCTTTAACACCCTGAACAATTACACGCCTTTCATACAACATTTCTGATTGGCGAATAAACCTATATCAATTTCAATAACCAGTTAAATATAGTCCAAATTTAAGCTCTAGCTCTCTTCCGTCCCACCACATTTTACCAGTTTGCTGATTGGCTAAAAAATTCACATAAGTGCCATTGTGACCAATCAGCAGCAGTACTCATTGTGTAAAAAGGAAAGAGCTGGTCTCGGACAAGGTGCATGTGAGTGAAGAAGGTCAATAAGTGATCGCTGTCATTTGCCAGAAATTCCCAGCAAACACACTGGTTAATGTTAAGTCTTTGGTCAGTGGCTCTGAAATGGTTCTTCAGGTGATACAGCACCTGAAGAACCATTCAAGTGTCACTGACTCAAGTAAAGGTAAATTTAGAGTTATCTTAATACATAGCAGCAACACAGATGAATAATGGCAGCTATTGCACTTACAGCCTTCCGCATCCACCAAGAACATGTCCGGGGACATTTCTTTTTAATACAACCTATCTTGGTCACAATAGGACTCATTTTTGTAGAATATGGGTACCGGCGTTGATTTACTAACAGCACAAGTGACCACTTGCTGGTGGTAACCTGATAGTGATTTGTACAGCAATTAATTTAAAAGTCAATGCAGCCTCTCTATCTCACCAAGTGACCACATTGAAAAACAAACACAAGATGCTTTAACAACTACTTGTAACGTCTACAAGAGTATGGGAGAAGTTGTTCCATCTATCCATTAGAACATCTCGCTTGTTTGTGGTTGTGTGCGTTGATGGCTAGCCGACGCAGCCTGTCGAAGACAGTTTACAATGCCTACATAATTTACCATCCATTCCTAATTAGTTTGCACTTAATCAATTAATCGCTTTACCGGACTATCAATTACCTTCAAATTATCATTGTGACATGTTAAGCACTTGCCACCACCATTGTAGAAAGTAAAAAGGAAAATTGACCCTGACATACTCAGATTTGATACTATTCTCTATGAACTAATATTCTCGTCAAGCCAAGGGAAAGGAAACAGGATTTTCTTGTATTCTTTCTTCTCCTGTCTGACAGGCGGAGATTTACCCCAAAGAGAGGTCGACTGCACTTCAGTCAGGATCATTTACTGCAAGCCCAGATTTGTGGACTAAGTTAAATAGGTGTCGGGTGGCCTTATGTTTCATAGGCATCGTCAAGGTAACCAAAGTCGTGCTGTGGAGCATGGCATCTCGCGTTGCCCGAAAAATGACGTGGGTTGGAAAGCGATAAGTTAGGCGACCAACTCAAGACTGGGGTTACGACTACTTGCATGCACACACGTACACACCAACACACCAACAAACGTAAACACACACACACACCACCAACACGGTGCCATACACAAAGACACACGAATGGTGGTGTTAGAAGCACACACAGACACACCCACAACTTTTAGATAAGCCTCGCTTCGACCATGATCATGACACCGACAATATAAAAGGACACCATTTTTACTTTCTCAAGTCCTTTCTGCAGTTTCACAAACTGATTTGACAGATGTTGCGATTCCAGTAGTACACACTATGAGAGCTAGAGTTGTCTCAACTCACATGGAAAAGTCTTCAGTAACTTCATTCATCAGTGTATTTAGAAAATACACCCCATGGTTGTTTGGGTATGATATATGATGACCAGAGCACACAAGGTGGTTTCATGTCAATGCATTACAATACAACCCACTTGACTGTGTATTGGGGAGAGCTATTGTACTCATGTGAGTGCCGAGTAAAAACACCAGCAGCAAGCATATTCATTAGGTGTCATCAAACTTATACTGTTATTTTTCAGACTTGGACTCCTTCAAAAAGGATATCAACAACTAAACATGGTATTTGGTTTAGCCCTAGTCAGACCACGGGTTCTTATCATAATAAGGTTGTTTATGCAATGGTTTGATTGCGATTATAAAGTCAAGTTCCTAGTGCCAATTTTGAAGGAATTATTGTAACAAAACATGATCCCTGTCAAACCAAACCGCATACTCTTAAGGGTTTTGATGGGGGGGTGAATGCATCTTGATGCATATTTAGAAAAGTATGTGTAGCACTGAAGATGCAGAGGAGGGCAGGAGAAAACATTCAGTAACTTTGACCTGAAATCGCCTTGATAGCAAAAGCAAAATGATCTCCAAACAAGACTGAGACTATTCAATGCTTACATCACAACACTTCAGCTCTAGGAATAGCCAACACACAGACTCTTACCAGACACAAGATGACAATGAGCACCTTCCTACCAGAATTGCTTAAGAAAACTTCTCAAAAATGAACATGGCCATAAACAATCAGCCTGAAAAAATCGCACTGAACAGCAAATTAAAGATAACTGAGATGACTAGACATCTCTTTTGTGTGTGAAACCTACAAACCTATAGAGGGAGAGTGCTTCTGAACAGCCACTGTTTTAGCATGGACATGTCAAACCCTTTGTCAAGTGGTTAGAGGGGCCATAGTGGAGAGGTGGCTGAGCGGTCTAAGCACCGAACCGCGGACAGAGTTATATGACGATTGAGCAGACCTTGTTCAAAGCCCCGTGAGAGTAGGGCAAGGGTTTCCCAACCTGGGGGTGCGACCCCCGCGGACCTTAAGAAGGGGGTCGCGAAGTTAATTTAAATGAAAATGAAAGTACTTGCTCCAAAAGGCAGCAACAGAATTGGCAAATAATATAATTTACGATGATAAGCAAGCCAAACTAATTTTGCAGCAGTGTTGATTTAATCAATTTGAATTAGATTTGAGTATAGTAAAATTTCCATGCGCTTCGCGCGCAAATCAGTAAGGAAATTGTCACTTACGGAAGTCAAAGACCAAAAATGAACTCGTTGCTCAATGAATTAGTGGTATTTTAGCACACTTTGTGCCCACTGTTTTGGCATGGAGGAGCACCGCTACCCTTAGTATGCCACAACCCGATTTTTTTTTTAAGGATAGGATTGCCCTTACTTCACGTCATTCAGTAGAACAGATCTTCGGAAGAATATAGGCGACTGTTGCAAGCAAGCCCCTTCCCCTGGCTTTTGAAAAAATTGGCTGCCACTGACGTACCTCACCACAACACCTTCAATTTTCCTGACTGGTCAAACTTCTTTTGATAATATATAATTTGTTAATGGAGGTCGCCCGCAAGTAAGTGTCAAGAAATGGGGGGGTAGGCATGACAACAGGTTGGGAAAACCCTTACGTATGGGTTTTTTCTTGGTATACTCAAATAGTTCCTTAAGATCGGAAATTGCCATTAACCAGGCAGCAGTGTGGGATTTACATAATGTTCTCCTCACGCCACCCATTGCATAAATGCGCAGGTGTATGCAATGGGCGTCAAAGGCTCATGGTTAAGAAGGTCGTGTAAAAAGCTGTTGGTCCGTGTATCAGAGGAGTCATTACTGAGCACGTACAAAGTTGCAGACCTTCTCGAAAAAGAGTAGGGGCCATCTCGGTCTGTGATACCTGCACCACATCAACCATCACTCCAGGTACCAGCGGTTCATTTTCACCGGCCCACTAGGGCCAACTGGAGGGTAGGCGTAATCCAGAATCGGACAACAAGTACAGTGGTCTCCCTTTAAACGGCATCCCCAAAAACAAGTTCAAAAACTTGATGGGTTTCTTCACCAATGCTTTCATGTTGCGCTGGTTGTCAACCATGTTCACTCTTACTTAGTGTTCCTCTGCCAGAGGTTTAGGTGTTGCCTTGTACATCGAAATCATTTTTCCACTGTATCTGCTTACTTTGTTTGGTAATTGCACTGTTGTGTAAGCACTGTAGGGGGAAGGATGTCACGTAATATTTAACAACAATAAAATGAAACCACAGGTGAAAGAATTTGCCTAGGATGTCATTGGCAAATTCAAAGTCAGCCAAATTTCCCTCAAATCAATGTGCAAAATCAATGTGTTCCAAAGTCTGCTCAACATGAATTCAAACCTTACCTATATGGATGGTGCCTGACATTTTCTTTTAGTCTTGTTTACAACATGCGAATACAATACAATACAGGACTTTTGTTCTTGATATCATATTTATTCTGTCGGGCGGCCACATTCAGCCAACATCTCAACAGATCAATTTCCATTTGCAAAAACCTTCTCCGAAACAAAATAAGACGTTATACCCGACGGCCCCCTTTTGCCAGTAAAAGACCGTCTGGGAGTAATTTGACTGCTGAGTGTACAGCCTTCAATCAATTTTTATGGTAACAGAAGTTGTCTAACGGCCTACCTGAATACAAGCTTCTAGTGTAGTCGCACTATCGATGCATGATGGCTGCCCCAGTTGCAAAGCCATAGGCCTTTCTATAGTTATCCAACATAAAAAAGGCTTTTAATATGAGTTGGAGCTTTACTTGTAGTTTTTTAACCACTTCACTACAGAGGACGCTCTGCAGAACTTTGCTGTTTTGGAGGGCGTAATATCATGCCCTGAAAATGGAAAATTGATTGAAATAAGGAGGCCAAGATAACTGACCTTTGACCCTGACCTTTATTGACCATTGTGGTTGCTTCTGACACTGGGTGTGACCCTGCCTTAACAGGTAATTGCCCCAAAAGTAAGTACCTTTGACCTGGTTAACTTGAAGTAGAGCTTAAATACAGTGACCTCAAAAAATATTTAAGCCAACACCACTGTAAGTCTGTAAGAATTGTGGATGGTTTACACGAGATTAGGAGCACTTTTGATTGGTTAATCAGAAGGATTACCTCATGTTAGGTCCTGTAATGAGCACTCAGATAGATTGTATCATAGGTGGCAGTGCCCAGGGGTTTAAAATGTCGAATGTTATCCAGTAGCCATCAATCACATTGGTATGACGTCTCATAGACGTCAAAAGGTCAGAAATGCCTTTCAACACAATAAATGAGCCTTGGCCACAAGTGATCTGAATTTTAGGGATAATATAACAGATTTTATTGATTGGTAATGGTGGTTTCAAGAATTTGGTAGGTCCAAAAGTACAATTATCTATACAATTCAAAAAATTAACACTTACCAATTTCTAAATCTTACTCAGGTGCATTTGGTCTCCAACTAAAGTAGGTTGCAGTTTGCAGTTCAAAGATAATATGTCCTCACGCGAAGACTCCAAAATGACCAGCATGAAAGTCACGCTTATAAATTCCTCAGGTAATATTCCAAAGGTATCTTCTCAGTCATGAAGGTAACTTTGTCCAGCAGACGACGGGGCTTTCCCTCGCGACGCTAATGTTCACAATAATAAAATCCAGGGAGTAATTATACACCATCAGTCTGTCGCTATGTCCTAATATAGGACCACAAATTGGAAACCCTTTTTGATTCCGAAAAAGAAAACTGAGGCTCTTTGGCTTACAAGACGAAAGCAGACAATTTAGCTATCAAGCTCGGCGGCATCCAAAATATGAAATCCTGGCACTAGATGTAGAACTCAAATCTAACACCATTTTGTAGAGTTAAAAACTAGCCTGTAATATACTGTATAGCTCCCGAGCTCTAGTTTAGCTCATGATTCAAAATGCTGGCATTCAGTCCTTCCAGTCACAAGAATAGTTAACTTCTAACAGCTAAATTCACCTTCTAACCAATTAATCATACATTCATCATCATGCCATAACAAAACATAACCTAACACCTCAAATCAGATTCCCCAAAATAAATATCTAAACTAAATCACTTTCCATATAACTTTAGGGGGTAAAACACGGAAATTCCCTGATCTTAAATGTTACGATCTAAGCAATATAAACAAGTTGACTCAAGTTTCTAAGTTGACATCTTGGGGAATTCCCCATTTCCCTTATGTGCAATCTATTAAACAGGTGGCATCATTTGGCATAACAAATTAGGGGAATCCCCTTTTCTCTCTTTTATGTAAACAAAGTACTTTTCTGTAGAGAAATCCTTTTCTCAAATAAAATTGAGAAAATAATATTTTTAAAAGTTAATCAGAAAAAATGAGGCCCATATAACAACATGAGATACAATGTACCATCAGCTAGGTGGGAATTTGACCATCAACATGGCAACATTTAAAACTTTAAAATGCCACAGTAAAAATGTTAAATATATTCAGGTTTAGAAGAAGTACTAAGCATGATAGTACAAGTATTTACATTTGAATAATATTTTTTACAAATATTTATAAAAAATGAATTGAGTTGACTCCAGCACTTTCTAATTCAGGAACTGGAAGTAGAAGTAGAGTGTCAAAAACTCTGGATCCAGGTATCGTTCTCCATTTCATCCTTTACTCTTCTTCCAATCTTTCCACCCAGTTTACATTTAGAGACGTAATTATAGTTTTGGACAACTCAAGCCTTCCTTGCCGGGTCGCCGGGCGATTTTTACCCAGTGGTTCCCACGTTTTGGCGCTCGGTAAGACAAAATGTATCGGCACCCGGGCGCCGATGGTGATGAAAGCAAAATTGCGCCCATTCCTTTGGTGCACTCAATTCCTGAATTAAAAGTTATTGAATTCTTTGTTTGAATAGGCCTCCGAATTGGTTTGAAATACATTACACACAAAATTGTTTTATTTCAGTGGAACATTACCGCTGTGATAAAATGCAAACATTAAAAACTTGGCCCGATAGCACGGCGATAGCACATGGTCCTTATGACATCTACAGTAAATAAATTTAAACCAAATTTTAAACACTGATTGCGCCTATTGCCTATAAGCGCACTCTAGACATGGACCGATATGGCTAGTTCAAAAAAAATCAAAAAAGGCGGAAAGAAAAGATAAAATAAATAACACGTACGGAGTTTTTCTAGTCTCCCAAACAATTTAACTGAAAAATGACTGTTGTGACTCATATCTAGAACCGCCGTTTAAACCCGGAAGTGAAATTGTAAAGCTTTTTGGGGTTGGGGTCGGTCATTTTCAATCCAGCTCCGAATTTTGCACGCTTTGGAACTTTTCGTACACGTACTCATGTAATGTATTTCTTCGTCTTAGCAGGATTTAGATTAATATTTTAAGCATTGACATCCATTCTCTTGGGGCTGGAACTGGTTACGATGCGCGTAATTTATCTGTCGGACTTTTTCGGGACTGTTTTTTGAGACTTTCCCCATTGTATTGTTTGTAATTAATAAATTTGTTAAAATAACTCCTGGGTCCTAACAAAACGGCTTCCGGTTCCCTTAAAAAATTAAGGGACCAGGAGCGCTTTTCTAGATTTCTGGCCTCCCGGTCCAATTCATCTTATGGAAAGGCTTTTGTGGACAACACGATTGTGTTTGAGAATCTGATGACAGAAGCTTTAATTAAGGCGAAAGACAAACTGGGTTATTTGGAAGCGGCTCGGGGGCTGACAGGGGGGTAACCCTATACTTAACATGCAAATCACAGTCCAACCGACTCTGGGAAGTCCTACTGCAATCTCCAAGCTAAAAGAATAGATTAAAATTTTCCGTCAGAGGTGGAATCAAACCCATGACCATTAATTACAGATGAGCACTATACACAAATGGCCATGCAACTTGGCCAGTAACAGATTTTGTGGAATAATACTTAAATAAATACTTACAGGAATAAAGTGCACATATACATTAATCTATGATGACGAGGTTCGGTTACCTAGTCGGCCCCTAGCCGGCTTCTGTAAAACCACTGGGGGAAGTTTGTCTAAGTATTTTTTTATATTCAAGGCTATCTAGGCATAACAGCAGTTATCTAATAAGTAACGCTGACATTGGCCACAAAGATAGACGAATTAACTCCCTTTAAAAAATCTGCAAGTCCCTGTGGGATGCGCCATAAGCCTACAGATAATGGGAGAAATGTCTTCTGTGGGCAGTCAAGTTGGACCTTGGGATTTACAAGCAAGGTCATGAGACCTGATCTGAGCGCCTAAGGCGAGGCATCAACTGAAAGCAAGAAACCTGAAAACCACTTCAAGTACATCCAGTCAGCAATTCCCAACGGCCTACCCCTATTTCTTCAGAAGGCTGAATCCCTTGAAGGATTATCTTGTGTGCGGGGACACAACTTTTAATCAATCAAATGTTTGTACAGGTGTTTGTTGTTGCTTTTGTTTGTGTTTTAATTTCCTTTTTTTCTGAGACTGACTACACTGGGGGAGCAGGCAGTGCGTTCTAAAAAGCATGCCGCTAGGACTTCCAAATGTTTTTATTCGAGCGGACAACATGAGAAGACTCGAAACCATGGGATTGTCATTTGATTATGGACGAAAAATTGGTAGAAAAGGTCAAATTTGATCAGCATGCAACCAGCTTAAAAGGTTTCTATGTTTTATGTCACATGCATTATTTTGTTTCCACGATACAGAGGATGCTTAAAACACATTGGACTACTGACTGACCACTCCGGTGCCTCCTATCAGGACCAATATATACATAATAAAGCTCATGACAGGCACTTAACAGAACTTTTCCATAGAGAAAAAGCTAAAAAAAAGTTACATTTCTAATAATTGACACATAAAGCAGACTGGGCCCATGCATACAGTATATTCAAGTTTATAACTCGGCCTTGATATGTTGACTTAGTTTTTTTCAAATTGTTCGTGCCAGAAGAAGAAAAATTTCCAGGAGCCAGAATTTCTGAAGCCAGTCGCCACATTGAAAATGTATTTTAAAGATTATTGAGATGGACAGGCAATTTGTTGTTTTTCTCTGGTTCCTTACTCCCCTGTCAGTGACATCTTTCCTTCTCGTCCTCCTGTACCTTTTCATTATCCTCTTCTTGTCTTTTATTTGTAGCACAAAAAGAGAGCACCCAATCAGGGACAGAGCGAGGGACAGAGGAGAGGGCCTCTGTCCCTTCAGGCCCTCACGTTGCAAATGTTGGCAATCAAAAGCCCTGGCCTGTTACCAGTGGGAATATGGTCTGCGGTCTTTTGGCAATTTGGGAGAACATGTTCCAAAAAGCCCTCAAACCCCCTAAAGATGGCAAAAGGCAAATTTGCAGCGGAGCAAGCCAAGGAATTGTTATGCTATTTTATCAAAAACAACAAGGTAAAATTGGGGACAAAATTTTGGTAAAAGTCCCCTTTTTAAAAAATATTCACCCTTTCCCCTTTCAAAAAATCCTGGTTTTATGGGCCTGCAAAATGCTATTACTGTTTATCTTTTTGGTGATTTGAGGGCGATTGAGTCGCAAAACCAAATCTGTGCCTTTTGAAAGGTCGACTCAAAGATTTCCGAGTAGGGCACCCTCAATTTTAAAAACAAATAGTTCTTCATATAGAAAAAATCAACTCTTGTTTTAAAATTCCAGCATCCAGAAATTTTGTTATGCACAGTATCCTATGGAACTGCCATACTATACATAAATGTTTTAATGCATCAAACATGAAAAAACCGGATATCTCAAAAACTGGAATTGAGCATTGTATTAAAGCTTTAAAGGTACATTTTGTGAATCCAGCCCTCTGTATTTTTCCATTTTTCACTAGATATCCTGAAAAAGCTTATTACAAAAAAACTTTTTTTTAGCTGATCCTGTTTTTGTGTTATGAGCAATTGCTCGGCTTCCTACGGTCTAATAGGCCACTGTGCTATAATTTCTGCCCATTTAAGGACAGAAAATACAAAAATTTTGGTGTTTTTTACTTTTTTACAGATACAACCTTTGCACGTAAGAGTTGGCACAAATGGATTGCTAATGTTAACGTTCAGATTGATATGGGAAAAATCTCAACTTTTTTTAGGTAAGTTGGGGGGACGAGGTGTGGATCACGGAAATGCCCCTCGTAAGTACCGGTATGATGATGTGCAAGATACCTTAAGTATTACTGCTATTTCTTGTACACAGCCTTCCACCCATGATGACTTCCCTTCAGATTTATGCAGGTGATTTTTTAAAAATTGGGGTCTACTGGCAATTGAAGCAAGGTGGAAAAATTGTAAAAGGTCCTGGTATTAGTAGGGTAAGCAAAATCTGCTCCCTTCCCCATGGATTAAGAAGTTGCCTGAAGATGTAGGTCACATTGAGAGGGTGTGACTACACTGTATAGGAATACATGATGCCCCCTCAGTTGGGTTCAGGTGGACCGGTTGGCCTGACAGATTTGCATATAAAATAACAGTGGTTTTTAGATATTAATTCATTCTAAAATGATTTAAAATTTCTTGTTTTCCCTTTCATAATTATTTTCTTATTTTGATTCACACCATCAAGATGACCCCTTAAATATGCTAAGGGCTGTGTTATTATAATTACAGAGCTTTCTATTCAACCCAGCTTAATTCACTACCCCACGAAAACCCAGGGACATGGGTTAGGGTGCCATTCTTACCTGTAAAACAGTGGTTTAGTTGCTCCACTCCCCATTTTAAGCCTTTAACTACCCAAACAGTTTCATCACCCCAAAATGTTTAAGAGCACAAGACCATTTCCAGAAGAACCGCTGCCATGGATGCCTTACCAATTGGGGTCTTAAATCACACCTCAAGGTTAATAAGCCAAATACGCTCTCTTTATGGTAATGAGTTTTCATAGGAGAACAATTTAGAATTTTCTGTCATGCACGGACCAGCAAACAAAGATCCTTTCTATGGAGCGGACTAGCCTATGATAGTAGACCAAGGTCAAAACATAGTTTGGGGGTTTTTTGCTTACTTATTTATCCAATAACAGCTACAAATGTTATGGTAAACCTGTTATACAAGCGATTAAGTGCAAATTGAGATAAATTTGTATCCTCAAAAAATCCCCTCCCGTCCCTTTAACATGCAAGACCAGGAGAATGATCAAAACCCCCAGCCTCGGCCACTCATGGTGTGATTTAGCTTGAAGGCATAAAAGCAATTAGACTTCATTATTCTATAAAATCGTTCCTACACACTAACACAGTTTCATGTAATGAAGAATGTTCTTCCAACATGTGACTCGCAGATACTGTCACTTACGGTAATGTGCATGGCTTTTAAATAGGTTAAATTTCGAGCGGAAAGCAGTACAACATTGAGAAGGGTATCAAAACACTTCGCGGGGCTTGCGGCACACCGTGAAAACCGGCGTGTCAAATATGAACTTTCTGCCACCGCATATGCCCCCATTTAGTTTGTCTTGTTAAAATGCAGACTGCTCCGAAGTAACGGATACATACGGCGACCGTAACTGGAGGGCATGCGTTTAATGGAACAGCCACAAACAAAACAGAAGTACAAAAATGACTATTGATCAAGTGTAAATGTCAACAATCAGTAGCATGATTGGCTAGTCATGCCTAAGGCCAGACAGGAAAGTCATAAATAGCAGCGCACATAGCCTGTTAAAGGTGGGTTTCAAGAACTAAAGACTCATCCATCCCATTGCCACATTCAACTCAATTATTCATGATTAATGAATATAGGGTGTTCTCACCCAGCACAAAGTTAGTATAGAATAATCATACACTTAAAATCTACTCTACTTGATGACGCATTTAGCTCCCCTCCCCCTGATAAGCACCTTTTACAGACTTATCATCTTTAAACTATGTGCCCATTGATGTGTACCATCAAATTTGGTAAAAATATTATTTGGTTACAGTTAATTTGTGTTCTATTGCATAGTAATTATGTGTTGTTTCTTATTGTTTGTGAGGGAAATTCTCACTTTTGACTAGCATTACATCATTATCAACAAAGGAAATCTGGAAAGCACTGGAAGGGGGCAGCCAGGGGCCAAATTCTAAAATCCCTAATACTTTTGGTGACAATATTTTTCAAGCACTTTTTGCATCTGTTCTGGATTATGTTTTATTCCGTAAACAGAATAAAGCACATGATACAAGTAGGTGTGAAGGGTAAAATGTAATTACCATTTTATCTTTTCCCAGAGAAGCCCATATGCACTCAGCACAAACAAACCCACTCTATTGAAGGCTGTATAGAAGATTCTAGTCACCGACGCTAGTCACCGACGGCAATCGCGCATGTGTAGTACATTCCTATATATGCAAATAACCATAAGACTCTCGGCTATCTATAGCGAGCGCTTGATCAAGCCACGGCTGACTGACCTAAGTTTAAATGAACCGCATTGCAGTATACACACAACTGAATGCAGTAAATCAGTGTGTACATTGTACGTGTCATGCAAACCATGCTTGACCACGCCGCAATTGACCCTTCTTAGCAAAACACGGTTCCGTGCATATAATTATGACAGCAATCAATACACCCATTGCATTTCCCAATTCAAACTTGGTTCCACTGCCGGAAAATAGCCATGCATATTTGCAATGTCAGCATAGTAAACGTTCATGTCACCCTGCATAGATGAGGCAGTGTGTTCAAAATTGACCAGGTGACATGGACACAAATAGTACATCTCACTAGTCACATTATATCGCGCATAATATACGATTATTTAGGAGTACTTTTTCAACCCCCAATTTCTGGGATTGACTCATGGCGCAACTTTACTAACACAAAAACAACACCAAAATTCACCAACGGAAAGTCTGATTTGAATTCTGTTTTCAGCTTCCAATAGCCGAGACCATCCTGGATTTTCCCATTATCATTGCGCTTATAATTTTGACCACCTGAGGTCTAAGAAGTCCCTCGAACATCATGAACAGGCATTGCAGAATTTTCGAAATCTCCCCAAGCTGTATCACAAATATGACGTCACCATTCAGTAATGAGTTTAATGAGCGGCGCTCTTCATTTGTAATTGTTACGAAGAAGTTTGTTCATGCTCAGCTGGATTTGGACCTGTGACTTTCCATTGTGCCTAAGACTTTAATACTTCAGTACTCACCCAGCTCTTGTGACAGTGGTTAAATCATACTACACTAAACAATATACACAAAGTTATCCATCACCACACACTACGTAATATTAAAAATGTCAATGTCAATTTTATTTGTGTCATTTCAATAAGAAGCATATCCCCCCACCAGTCCTATCAAAAGCTTTAAAACAGGCAAAATCTGAGTACATTCCTTGTTTGGGGATTATTCAACATTCTTAAGACAGAAATAAAAAAAATACCAGCAACTACTTTTAAAGGGCCATGTTGTGATCCTCAGTCTCAACCACCACCCCCTCCCCACTTACCTAAAATGTTGAGTTGTTTGTATCATCTAACAGTTAGTCTTAGTATTTTATGTGCATCTAATCCAATGTGCAGATAAAGTTGTCCCTCCAAGCAATTAGTAAGTTCTATTTTTTTCTACCCACACATAGACAGAAATTACAGTACAGTAGCCTCTGAGGCACTGCGATACAAACATTTTGCTTTCAACATCAAAACATGAGATTGGAATGAACAGAAGTTTTGAGAATAGGCTTCCGCACGGCTATAGAGCAAACCAAAAACAAAAAAGACATCACGGTTCGCGGACCGGACCGCGAGTGTTGTCTGCCATCGCGGTTTGTGAATGGGGCCAAAGGTCACATGAGGTCACCAAGGTCACATGACGTCACCAAAATGTCACCCAACCCTCTCCTTTCCACCAAGTTACATCATCGTAGCCCTTACGGAACTCATACGGCATGCAATATATTAAGGGTTAACATTTTGACTGGCCAAAGGTCACATGAGGTCACCAACATGTCATCCCACCCTCTCCTTTCCACCAAGTTACATCATCGTAGCCCTTACGGAACTCATACGGCATGCAATATATTAAGGGTTAACATTTTGACCACAGACACACACACACACACACACACACATACGACCAGAGTAATCCCTATGTCCTCTGCAATTCTTGCAGACAACAAAATAACAAAAGGTGCTAGAATCACAAAATATATAGTCCAATTCTTCACTAATCCTTAATTCCAATCCTTATCCTTAACCAAACTCTGAACACACTAATTCTAGTTCCTAATTCTACTTGAATCCTTCATTCCAATTAATAATATCCTTACCCTTACTCTAAACCACAATTGTTACCTAACTCTACTCTAATCCTTAAAGTGACAGGAGAAGATTTTTTGGAGGATACAAATTCTCTCAAATTGCACTTGATCGGTTGTAGACCACCTACCGAGAACATTTTCAAAGGTTTATTGAGCAAACAAGCACAAAAGAAAACCGCACACCTTGTTTTGAACTGCCTGCTATCCTAATCGTTCCTATAGGAAACCATGCTTTGAATTTCTGTCGTGCACAACAGAAATTACTAAATCATCATCTTATTACATAAAGACGGCATATTCGGCTTATTCCACTTTCAGGTGTAATATAATACAGTGGTAAGCATTCCAAATATACAAAAAAAACTGGGCTAAAAAAAATGAGGGCACTTCTCTCTGGAAATCTCAGTCTCTTAATTCCAATCCTTACTCTTACTCTCACCCTAATTGTTATCCTAATTCTTCTGTAATCCTAAATCCCAGTCACAAAGAGCACTAAATTCTTCACTTTCACTCATTTCAGCTGAAGCAGTAGCTCTTGCTTTGGTTCAATCTTGATTTCCCTTGGTTCAATTTGGGATAACACACCCGGTGGCTTCCCATGATAAATTCCCTGATTTAGACCTTTGATAAATTTGGGCATAAAAAACACCATGATGAGAAACATAAATATATTTTAAACAAAATGCTACCTTAATAAACATAATAGCTTTGTTTCAAATAACATTTCACAAATCCACTTACCAAGTCCTGCAGTTCTATATCAAACCTCGTGTTACACATGGAAGTGCTCTCTGGTGCAATAACGCTTTATCAAAAAGGGGAAAAAATAAATCTGTGATTGCCCGAGGCTTTTGAAAACCCACCTTTTTCAATCCAGCGGATTCCAATTGACATTAATCCGTAATTTGTTCTTCTCATTTCATCACTCTCATTTTCTGCACCGAATGTAACGTATGATTTATTATATTCAATTTGGTGACTTTTTTCTTTCTCGCTCCCCGTCTGTGGTTGAAGTGCTTTCTTGCTGGCTAAGATCATTTGACCGATGCCTTCTGGTCTATACAGTGTGTCTAAAAAAAAGCTCCTGAAATGTTGTTTGTTTACATGTGTATATTTGATTCCTCTATTTTTTAAATACATTTTAGTATTAATTGAGACTATGAGAGGGCGAGAGTGGGAACATGAATTCAACACAATAAGTGAGATACTTTTTTTTCAACTCTGGTAAAATACATATAACAGTGATTACAGGGTTAATTTATACTTGCATATCTTTGGCCAAGAAAAAAAAGGTTAGTCTCAGAAGACAAGAAAATGAAAAATACATCGCGAGTACTGCGAGTGTCGTCTGCCTTAGCGGTTTGTGAATGGGGCCAAAGGTCACATGAGGTCACCAAGGTCACATGAGGTCACCAGGTCACATGAGGTCACCAACATGTCGCCCCACCCAGCCCCCTCCTTTCCACAAAGTTACATCATCGTAGCCCTTAGGGAACTCATTACGGCATGCAATATATTAAGGGTTAACATTTTGACCACAGAGACACACACAGAGATACACACACAGATACACACACAGATACACACACAGACAAATGACCAGAGTAATCCCTATGTGCCTACTGCAATTCTTCCATACGACACAAAAGTGGGTCAAAATGTAATAAAGAAATATAAAAAAAAATTACCGCAGTTCGCGATTAGCATTTTTGAGAAAAAAAATTAAAAAAAGGTCTTTTTTAGCCTTATAATATATACTTATGGCAAATCTAAAAACTGCCAGTTCACCATACTACAATTGAGCATCTCATTTTCAAAGAACAATTGAATTAACCGATATTATGCACAGCATCGATAACCGATTGAAATTCTAAGTTGGAATCAAAGATACCTTTTTTTCACAATTTATAAATTTTACACAAGTTGCTAGCAAATCTTTCCAAGATTTATACAAGGGCTCTCCACCCGATTATTACAACATAATTTTTTCTGCATTTTGGAGGAAAAGCAATCGCCAACATACCCTAATTCCAAACTTCCGTTTGAAACTGACACTGTTTTAACCCTTTCCCCAGACTTAGGGTCACTTTTGGCTCAGATTCGCTAAAGTCCTCGGTGTGCGAGGCCCAGGAAATTGCCTAGCACGGGTCCAGGTAAAGGGTTAATGTGAGCAGTAATTTGTAAATATTTTCGGCAACCATAAACAACCCATAGTTTTGCTTGTAGCCAAAATATTTTGCAGATGAGATGAGAAATCCAAGCTTTCTAAGGATATAAAAATCTCAGGTTTGATGGAGTGGTGGGGTAAAGGCTGAGGGATCGGGTAGCACCTCTTTAATTCTAACTACGACAATTTCTGCACCACACAGAATTCCCTGAAGCATATTTTCAGCGTTCTGATTTTATGATGGTGAGTATATGGGTGAATGGTCATTCAATGAAGACAGTGATATGAGAAAGAAAAATCTTTGTGAAGACGAAGTGTTGGTCTTCTAGGTATTGCCTGCGGAGGCACTCAACTTGGTGTAATTCCTGTGGCAATAATGCACATCAAAGACAGTGTCAGTAAGAGAGTGTGTTAACCTACGACCGATCCGAACCATCCCATGCTGTGCTGGCATTCTGTCCATCTCAGTACCCGGTAGAGATAAGATGAAACTTTTTTTCTTGCTCATAAAACTATATAGTATGGGGCACATTTGTTTTAAAACACAACTATAGCCGACAAATACATCATGAGGTCACAGATTTACGATGACGTATGGACGTCGATGTCTTAAGCTGTTGCCATGCGAGAAGCCATGATTGATACTGTTGAAAATTGATTCCTCTCCCATTTCTTACTTTCCCCTTCCAATTTGTGCTATTTTGGGATCCCTCGGTTTCATAATATATACTTCATTTGTTTCTAAATGAGTCACTCTTCAGATCCTTCTATTTGAACGACATAGAAGAGTGCATTTGACTGTTAGGGTACATTCTCAGGCGCATACAAAATGGTCATTATAACCATAACGTGTGCTGGATGGTGAAACACATTGTATCTACGTTATTACAGAAGTGTTTGCTAATTCAATGTGGCCGTGTCAGTCACCTCGTGCATTTGCAAATATGGAGGAGCAAAAAACAAAAACAGAAAAAAACCAAGGACCTTAAGCCCGGTTGATACTTGACGCGATTTTTCAGCTGCGTGAAATCGCCAGCGATTTTTTGTCTCGCGAAGGTCAGTGATTTATCGCGCAAGTTGCGAGACCGCCGGCGCAGATTCCAGATTTTATCCCAAGCGGGGACAGCGAGACGCGTAAGAGGGATTGCTGAAAAGTTTTGAAGTTAAAATGGGTTTTTAAACTTGGCGATTCTCGCTGACGATTTTTGTACGTTCATCCAATCGGAGGTCTTCATTTGGCCCATGTGAGTGCAGTCCAAGGTCAACATCCCCAAATCGAAGTTGGGGGTAAAAATGCACCGGCATCATGACGAATATGAGTGACGATAAAATTAGAGGAGGTGGAAAAATAACCCCCACATACAATGACCAAAAGATCCGACTTCAAGGATACATAAGAAAAAGAAATTGGGGTTTTGGGAGGCGATATCCTCAACCTTACTAAATTTTAAGAGGCTCTAATGGAGGCAAGAAGCTGATTATTTATAGTTCATATTTAGGCCTAGTCAGACGTTACACTTGTGTACCCACTTTTTTCTGGCTGGTGGATCATATTTACAACGCAGTGTTTGGACACGATAAGAAGAAGAAGAATGGAGGAGGCCTATGTCGTATTCAGCTTTCCTATTTTAGTTAAGTTTATGAAGAGCGAAAATATGAGAATGGCCGTCGAAGCAACAAAATGATAAGAAACGATATCCACCGTCAAAGCATAGAATCTAGCAGGGAAGGAACATCTGGCATAGCAAATGAATTTCGTATTGCGATTATTTTGACCCCCCCAACCTGCCCCAACGCGTGCAACGTGCATGTGATATTTTCGCGGCAAATGCGGGCCAACCTAATCTTGAATAATGAAAAATGCTAAAATCACTTTATCCAAATCACTTGTTATGTTTACGCTCTATCTTGTATACCCGTTGGTAACTAAAATTGCGAGTTGAATAATTGCATGATATACGCACAAGCCTTATAATTAGGCAACAAAGACCAGTCTTGCACTATTACTGGCAATACCATGAGGTTCGGGGAGGGCACATTTTCCGATTACGACAGCGAGAGAAATCGCGAAAGATGGCGTGAAATCGACTGCGATTCGGGGAAAATCGCGGCGGGGGCGGATTCTCGCAGCTGAAAAAATATCGACGTCAAGTATCAACGGGCTTTATAGTTGGAGCTAGAGCAATGGCGCTGTAGCTCTGAGACACACATTTCTGCTAACCATGAGCAGAAAGAAGAGTTTTCAAGTTCTAAGCCAGATTTCTAAGCAATGACCTCAAATGGTTCTAGATGACCTTTGACCTCGGAACATTCCCATAACCAATCTCAAAGATCCTCTGAACGGCTCTGTTGATTTTTAAATGTTTTTTGCAGATGAAGCTGCATCTAAAGCATTTTTACAATGACCTCAATGTTATACCTATTAACCTTGACACCTTATCCATAAGCAGGCCCATAACCAGTATTTTTATGGGGGCAAGGGGCTTCTCCCAATCCCCCCCCCCCCCCCAAAAAAAAAGAGGGGGATTTGGAAAAAGTGGACCTTTTACTGAAATTTTAACCCATTTTGTGGCAGAAAAGCATAAAACCCCTACTTTTTTGGCTCGCTCCACTCGCAAAATCTATTTTTTTTGTTGCTATTTTAAGCTCTTTGTAGGGTTTTAGGGTTTTTTGGGAAATGTCAGGATCTGCCCCCTCACCCCCACCTGATTATGGGTCTTGTCTTAAGCAATTTTAGGGCTAAATTATTAGACTCTGTGCAGTCTGGTAGATTTGTGACCACCTTGTCAATTTGTGGTAAAATCGCCCACTTTTGGCAATATCTCAAAAACAGTAGGGGAATCCACTCAAAAATCATCCTGCCAGATAATATACACTATACACACTAGAAAAACAAGTTCTAAACTTGTCCTTTATATGACAAACCCCTGTAAGGTTCTTCAACGAAACCAAATAATAGTTCTTTAACTGCTGTATAGCACCTTCCCTTGTATGGTTCTGTTAGGAACCTTTTGGGTGTCTAAGATTTTTAAGAACCATTTTTGAGGGTTCATTCTTGAAAGTTCCATATAGAGGAAAAAATAAGGTTCTAAAATCGTTGTTGTTTTCTTAGATGTGTTTAGATTAGACATCCAGTGCTCTACCCTATTGTATAGCTTTCCTTTACATAGTTTTATTCTTTCAAAAATTGAGTGCCCTATTTTTCTGGAATCGGTTAAGTTTACGCTTCTAATTAAAAAGGTTCACTGAAACATGACTCATGGCAGGCGGCAAAGTTTCAGCATCAGTCATTCAAGTGCACAAGTGCTTCACCTCAACAACTACACTTGCACCACATGTTCCTAAACTGACTGCGTAGGGTTATTGAACCATTTCAAGGATACAGGAAACCTTTGTCATTTGTCATCAACACTATAAACGGTATATGGAAAAACAATGTGTCTACCACAAAATATCACATGAAACACTTGCACCCTGCATCTTATCAAGATGATCTTTTCTGATTTAAAGTTATCATGTTCTCTATTTGATGTGACAGGCCAAAATTCAAATACACCCCACAACACAAGTTTCATGGGCAAAAACAAACTTGTGGTTTTGATTTGCAAAAAAAGCATTACAGCAATGTCCTATGATTACTGTATAATATTTTTAGTTATACTGTAATGTTGTGGTGGTTCTTGAACCAGGAATCTTCCCCCCATGTCACATCTCAAAATAGGGTGCTGGTTCTGGAACCAGGAGTCTCCCCCCCCCCCCAACATGTCACAATCTCAAAATAAGAGAATTTTTAAAACACTAAATTGATAAATAGAATAATAATAGAATAAACATATTTTGACCCAATTTGATAACTTAACATGACCCTTGACATTCTTTCAACATCATTATAAGATCCCAAAAACTCACTGATCCTTTGTTGCCAAGTTTCATTTGAATGGAAAGTGCATACTATTAAACACGGAGGAAACTTGAACCAAAAATTACAAAACTTAAACCAACCATAACAAACAGAAGTCTAGGTTTATATCTTTGAGAAAAAAATGCCATTGGAGGCTGACTATTTTCATACAACAATGAGAAACATATGGTGTTTAATACAGCTACAAAAAATCAAAACAATTCGGTAAATCGAAGGATCCATAAAAACAATCAAGAAACACCAGCTTTAAATATGGGTGGCAAAAGGTGTGTTAGGGTAATTATAATTGTAGCAGCAGTGTCAGTGCCATGATGCATTCACTAAAATGGGAAAACTGCATACCAAAAGGAGGGCAAGAGCCTAGGGTGACGATGCTTTATAACATTGTCACATCCAATTGTGCACATTCCTGTTGATATTTAATCGTAAGAGACAGGAACATTAATACACTTAGAAGCCATACTCTAAAGTACACCCAACAAAGTGCAAGAGTACTAGCATTCCAGTACTTCTCCTTTCCATGCACCATCAAACTTTAAAATGTAGCTCGGCTTTTTTTTCACACATCACTGTGTTTACATGCACGATTAGTATTAGCACTTTTGGTTGCCTCGCCTTGTTTATATCCGACATGTAATTATACTCAACCTTGAGGGATGCACCACATTTAACCCCCTGAGGTCTACCGGCCAATTTTATTTGTTATACATTGGATTAAATGATGTATTTAGCCAATCAGAGACATGGTAGAAAAGCTTTAGAGGTTGTACAGATAATAGGTCTATTTTGATTGGTTAATCAGAGGTTATATCTTGCTATATCATGTAATGAGCCAATCAGAGATACTGTAAGATGGCTACTGTAGATAGCATATAGTATATTATATTAAACAGGAAACGAACCAATCTAAATATGGTAAACTAAAACACCTGTGCTAAAAAGTAAATGACAAACTGGGAACACATGTTTATGCTTCCACATGAAAATTTGGTTGACCACCTTGAAACACCTTGTGACCTATGTTTATTCACTTCTTTGAAAATTTCTTTTTCATTTTTATCAATTTCCTACATGCAACAAATTTGCCGTTGTGTAACAACAAAGTTAAATTGGGTTTTGTTGTTGTTTAGAAGCATTCCAAGGCTTCCCACAGCCATATCGCTGTTCATAAATTTAAATTAAAGAGCTAAAAGATCAAAATGTCATCATGGTATATAATTCTATGTATGAGCTCTAATATTTTGACAGTAAACATTCATAAAATTCCTTACTTGTAGTTATGTATGATAAAATTTCATTAAAACACTACTGACCCTAATTGGATCCATTCAAAAATGATCTTCACTATAGATACCAATAATGCCAAAATCTATCTGTAGACAGCATATATTAATGTTGTCTCTATGCAGACAGCATACTATTAATGCTGTCCTCTACTGTAGACAGCATATTATTAATGCTGTCATCTACGAACATCATATTTTAATGATGGTCCTCTACTGTAGTCAGTCAATATTAATAATGCTTATCTCACTGTAACATCATATATCTAATGTTGTCATCTACTTGCAGACAGCATATATTAATGTTGTCATCTACTGTAGACAGCTTATTTATGCTTCCATCTACTGTAGACAGCATATTTTTAATTGCTGTCATCACTGTATCAGCATTATTAAGCTTTCATCTACCGAGACAGTGCAATATTAATGCTGTCCTCGACTTAGACAGCTATATCATGTTGTCATCCTACTGTAGACAGCAGATTTAATTGGTTATCTACTGTAGACAGCATATATTAATGTTGTCATCTACTGTAGACAGCTTAATATCATGTGCTATCTACCTGCAGACGGCATATATTAATGCTGTCATCACTGTAACCTATATTAATGCTTTCATCTATTGTAGACAGCATATTAATGCTGTCATCTACTCTGTATACAGCAGAGGTGATGCATCTGGGAAAACCTGCCACATGGTGCAAAATTTTCTAATTTGGAGTTTTGAACTATCATTGCAAAGTTTGAAATATAAAGTTTTCCATACTTTTTATACTTCTTTCTTCTATGATACACATATCAAAGTTATCGCCTTATACAATCTGACAAAAACATAAGGGTACAACATAACAGATTTTAGGTTATTTCTTTACCTTTTCAAACTGTCCTGAGCGACTTGGCAGGTTTACCCAGATCACATCACATAATATTAATGCTGTCCATCTACTGTAAGACAGCATATAATGCTGGTCATCTACTGTAAACAGCATATATTTAAAGACTGTCATCTACTGTAGACAGCATATATACATGCTGTCATCCTACTGTAGACAGCATATTTTAATGCTGTCATCTACTGTAGACATGCATAATATCATGACTGTCATCATCTACTGTGACAAGCACATATTAATGCTGTCATCTACTGTAGACAAAATAAATCCGCGTACAATCCTTGTTTGCTCTAATTTTCATTACAAACTGGTTATGTTGTGCAAGTCTTTTCTTATGGGCCAACTGTCATTACAAAAATTAACCCACAAACAACTTGCTATTGCTGTCATGGGCAAAGTACTTTATGTTATCAATTGCATATGACTAATGACTAATTCACTTGATATTGTATTGTGCAAAATGTCAATCCATCTTTACTGTTATTTTTGAAATATATCGGTCATTGAGAGAATGGCACTTGACATTTATATTGTTATTAGATTACTATTATCATCTATTTTATAAAGTCCTTTTCCTGGAATTGACACTTTTATCGGATCCTCCATGTGTGTGTCACTGTTTAGTGCATTCTCGGATGAATTACAGCCAGAAGATGTCAAGATCGTTGTTGCCATTGTTATTGTAAATTCAAATAAGACTAGCATAATAAACTTCTTTAATATTTTGATACCGGTGTGGAATTCACAAAGAGTTTAATTGCATCATAATTACTAAATCCAAGTCCAAACTCATCATAACTCTTTATACCGGGTGGTCCCAAAAAGTGGTGCCAGCAGATAAACTCCGATGTCTCAAACGCTTAAGCTTAAATTTCATTTTCATGGAGGATTTTAATTATACTCTTTTGTAGAAATTGTGCAAATCCCATGACATTCCTGCCACGCAAATCAGAGATATGATGGATTATAAAGGCCATCTATTTTTCACCCATTCCAGTGTTTTTAACACAAACAGTTAATATTTGTTCGTTCTACTGTCGGGAGAGCGATTTCCAACACATTGAATTACTGCTGTATTCAATGGCATACCATTAAATATTCACACGAACTTTAGGAACCCACAAAGCACAAAATATAGATTAGATTTTTTTAATAACAATATGCATTAGAACTAATTCAAAACACGCAATGACTAGCCTACCGTCCATTCTAAAGAAGTATGATCAGCACAAACTATGTCTATTTTGTTATCTCTACCTGTGCAGTTTCCATGATAATAACATTTTTGCTAAATTAGATAACTTGTAAACTAAATGGCGCATGTTTGAATATCATAGTCAAATCTTTTTACAAGAAAAAAATAGCTTAGTGAGATTAAAGCCCTTTGATCGGCATGGCCTGTTTTGCCCTGCCCACCTTTTAACACCAGACCCAAATGTGTAAAATGACACAGGAAATACCAGTATGTTTTATTTGGCGTTTCTCGTCTTTGTTAAGTTTTATAAATAACACAATTGAAGAAATGTAACATTCATTTGTTCTTGAACTAAGCTAAGAGGAGCACACACTTTGTAATTTTGTTACTTTAAATTGACTTGAATCTAAAAATTCATACACATCCATTGCTTTCTGTTGCATTTACTCACTACCCGACAATAATATTTCATCAGGTAACCCTTTAAATGAGTATGTCAGGCGTGTCAGCTTAAAAGTTATTATTTTAGAGATATTATGTAAGATATTTGTCAGATACCGCACTGTTTAATTTAGTAGCATATCACCTTCAGTTTCCGTTCTGAGGTATTATTTTGTCATGCATCCGCGATTGAACCACAATCTATCTGATGTAACCGATACTCACAAACTGTAAAATCCCCCATTGGAATGGATAAAAACAGTAATATATTTAATATCGTTTATAATCTCTGGTTTGCGTGAGCGGATTGTCATAGGATTTGCAACGTTTTATAGCAGAAGAGTATAAGTAATTATTCTCCATGAAAATAAAATCACAGCTTCAGCAGTTTTTGAGAAATCTGCGTTTATCTGCTTGCACAAATGTTTTTTGGGACACCCTGTATGTTTTTTCATGATAGAGTATCAATGGGTTTTGAACTTACGATATGAAATCAACACCTGGTAAGATATACAATGACCTCAATTCCCTATAGAAGACCTTATGACACGTATGTCCCCTTACCCAACCCAAGGATGATGTGCCCCAACGTGATACTCTTTCCTAGCTAACAACATGGGAATTACTCGAAAAGCACAGCATCTTTTGGGATAACATATTTTTCTGTTTAATTGGTGGTAAACATTGTTTTTATTGCATTTGAACCTTTTGTAAATTCTGACAATTTAAGACTGCCCACTTTGGAAAAAAATATCTCTTTAGCAAAAGCTCTGCATATCATCACCCCTTGGAAAAGTTCAAGAACATTTTTTGCCATAGAATCCAATCTCCTCTTCAACATTTGACACATGTCTACTATAGTTTTTCATTAAAACTTTAGATTCCACACCAGAAAAAAGGTAAAATGGGGGGTCAAGTCAAAGTAAAATGTAAAAATCAGTAAAAACCCGAAAACCCCCCGGAACTTCCTGGGCCATATTTTTGGTTAGAATGATTTTAATGATACCAATCAGCACGATATCAAGTTAACAACGTCTGTGAGGCTTCTTCTACTGAATAATTCAGTACCAAAGTTAACCAGCCCACACAGAGGAATATTTCAACCTAGAACCACGTTTCAGAGGTGGATCAACACTCATCGTTTTCTTCATGCTTCAAGTAAGTCGAAAAATCCTTGGTCAACTTATGGATTCCTCTTGTGCTGAATGGGATGCAGAGGTCTAGCAGTCCAAGGTAATGCATAATTAAGTAACTGTAGTCTCTTCTTCCTTAATGAGAAATTTACGTTTTAATTAGGACCATTTTGTACACAAACCAATGGCAATTTATTTGGTGGTGTGCAACCTTTAGTGCTGTGCTCTATATAGAGAGTGCTATGTGAATTTATAGTAGGGTGCAATAAACCAACACATGAGAGCCAAAAAAGTAGGCCACAAACATTTTAGTTCTCTTTTTGAGAGAGAGCAAAAGTGAGAGAAAACATACCACATTTCATTTTTATTTTGTGCATTTCAGTACATTTTTATTTTCTTACAAGAAATTTCCACCAACAAACATATTTAAAACTAACCTTTTATGTCCCACAAATCAATATTTGTTGTAAGCGATGTACTTTGCAACTACTACGACCATCAGCACTTCTAATTTTATAGGCATAAAAACTGCACCCTGCATTTTGGTTACTGGGTCACTACTGAAAACAATTTTTCATAGCTGAATCATATCCTTTCTTGAATTCGCTCGGCGATTCTCTGCTAATTTAATTTGACAACATTGGTGTCCTGTACAAATATATTTACCCCACTTGTTGAGTGGACTATTATACTATTACAACAACTAGGCATTATTCAACAGCAGGCAATGAAAACAACGGAAGTAGTACAAGTGTCTGTTTATGTGGTTTTCCCGCACGATGATATAAAATTTCAAGGATATAGGGATGCAGCGGTATTGCAAAGAAAATGCATGCCAAATTTGAGATTTTACCAACACAATTTGTTTGAAGTTGTCAATTGTTGACAGCTATCGTCAAAACTAATTAGACCATTTCTCAGTCAATTGTGTCAAATTGATCCATATGTAGCACATGCTGTGCCCCTTATTGGAAATTCTCTCTACTGGAATACTGTTTTGGGTATGAATTTTTAGCTGACATAATTGTTTGTGATTTTCACTATTTTTGAAATTATGCAAGTTACTTTTTTCAATGACAAGTATATTCAACTTTCATTATTTTCACATGCTTTTTTATTCACATGGTGTTTTGTGAAAAATAAAGATAAACAATAAAATCACACAAATATCAGCTTGTACAGTATACTGTTAGGTCTATATTCACAGTGGTAAATATGATTTCTCTTAAAAATCATCTCTTTGTAGGGCTATATGGAAAGATTCCCACAATGAATTTTCTGTTTTTTACACGGGTAGCTCTTGCATAGCCCTACTATATCACTTGTCAAAACTGTGTTGCTGCTGCTTAAAAATTGCTCTAAAAATAAAAGGGTAAAAAAACTGCACATATGGCACACCTACCACAAATGAGGAATTTGAGTATTGACTGGTTACAGTCCAGATCATAATTTCTTGGAGTGATAATTGCTCATCTGATTGTGGAAAAAAGGTGGGTAGCACTAATGTGTAGACCTCTCTATTTGACCAATCACTGGATCACATACTTTTGTATTTGTGCAATTGATCACTGACATGAATGTTGACTCCATGTAAAATGCCTCTTTTATTTAAACAAAATTTAAGCATTGGCGACACAATTTTGAAAACTGCAACTGGCATCAATGAATTTATTTCTATGCTGAAACATGGGCCTGATTTTCTAAGATTTGAACTGCAGACATGTGCAGGAAATATGGACAATAGCAAGGTCGTTTGCCAATTGTATTTGTGCAAGCCCAAAATGTCCCAATCGCAGCCAAAAATGCCCTAGTCACAGGGCAAAAGCATGCAATAAGGACAGGCTGTCAGTCTTTCAAGAAACTTCTCAAGACCCATGTATTTCCTGATTGCTAGCTGTGGGTTTGTTTCTTCCTCAATCCTTTCACCGTGCCTTGAGCATCCTTTGGTAATTTGGTATGTTATAAATCCTACTGTATTACATCTTTTTCTGCCTGGAATTCCCTGAAACAATTTGGGAGAAACAGGCCCTCCTCCCCCTCCTCTGGCTATCTCCCTGTTGATCATGTTTAAATGTTAGTAGAACCAACCTTCAGCCTTGTGTTCATGCCTAACCCTGTCTAAAATATTTCATTTGATACATGTAAAAAAAATTGCTTTTGGTTAATTCCCCTCTTTTGAACAATATCAACTAGAATTTTGTGGTTCTCGGCTTGCACGCTTTCTATATTCAAAGAATACAAGCTGTGGGCCGCCAGCCTATTTCAACTCGACCTCAAATAACCTTTGACCTTGGCCTGTGACCTTGACCATCATCAGCCTATAGGATCCCATGCTGCACCTTATGACACAAGGTTTGGTTCCAATTGAACTTTAAATTTTCAATTGAGGTGATTTTTTATAAAAAATTAACTTTTAAGTGACTCCATCATCCACACATCATAACACCCAGTCACGCACAACAGATTTGCTTTATCAATTTAAAAATACAGTGGGTTCAGTGGGTAGTGTACTATAGACACACACATACACAAAAGTTAATTTTTTCAAAATTGGCAAATGCCAATTCAGAAGTAAGCATTTTGTTTGAAAAGCTTGAACTTCATCTCTCGCTCTCTTTCTTATGCTCTGCTGCCTGTCTGTCTCTCTGTCTGTGTTCTCTCTGTCTGTCTGACTCTCATTCAGCAGTGGACCGTCAACAGACATAATTACATGCCATTTGCTGAACACCAAACTTATTTTTCTACCACAGATTGTTGAACTCAGTTCATTTACATGTAATATGCTCTAACCACGCTACAAACCCTTGAGTGCCACCTCGCATTCACATTTTTCTCGCAATCCCCAAATGACGTGGAATGTTACCGATCCTCATCCACTTAGCTGCGATATAATTATGAAATTAATATCACCAGCTATATAGGTGTACCGTAAAAAAACACAGACCAGACTACTACACGCACCTGAAACCCAACGACAGCCCAGGAACGAAAGCCCAGGGCCCTCTGATTAAATGCTGTTGTTAGTTCAATTCTGACCTCTTCCGTGCTTGAGTTGTTTGTTTGGCCACGGTGCTGAGCTTGTCGTTTTTTGGCTGTGGGCTATTGTGGGATGCGGCGGTGTGGATTGTGGACATATAAGATATGTTTGGTTTGAGCTTGTAAAACCACTTGTGATTTGAATTGTTAAAGCTATGCTGCTCTTGAAACCACTGTGAGCTTCTTTTCATACTTGCCTTTTTCAGCAAGCTTCATACAATGTTTCATTTGAATTTTGTTTATGTATGATAATGGTCAAAATTTAGTGTAATTTGGGTTGATGCTTAAAGGTGTAACAGCGATTCAAGTCATCCATATTTTCTGTGATATGTAGTATTTCATATAGATTAGACCTCATAGATTCCCCCTACTTTTTATTTGCTACAGAAATACTAAAATGAAACAAAAGGGGTGACTGTATACAGAATCTACCAACAAACGTTGGCAACGTAACAAACACAAGTTTTAAAAAGAGTACAAGCCATATAAGTTTAATAATCTAAAATAGCACCAAGTATCTCAAGTGCTCCTGCCCCATTGGCAACTTGGTCCCATTTCTCTTCTTTTCCGATTTCCTTTGTTGAGAACGTCCATATTTCATTAAAGGAACCATCATCATAGACCCAATTGTTGATTTAAATGATTCCTTCCAACTGCACTTTGATCTGTTAAGGTTATTTGGCAGTGAGTTGGAATTAGACTCCTATTTATTGTTGTAAGGCCGCTATTTGTTCTGACTTGAATACGTTTCAAGTGATATTGCTTAGTTTCATTGTTTCTGCGTGATTTCTTATTGTTGGAGAATGGTCTTATTTCCAATGATTCAGAGACCTCTCTCTCTGGTAGGAAAAAGAGTACTAAAGACGAAAAGAAGGTTCCGCTGCTCTGGTGGCCTCACAGAAGAGGGGAACTGTTTTGAACTCGGTTATTAACATCAGTGCCTCTAGCAGAAATCTATAAATTTATATTAGGCTGTATGGAGGTTGATAGGTTAAAGGGGCATTTTTTCTTTTGCATTGTAGAAGAAAGAAATGGGACCCAGGTGCCAATGGGGCAGAGCGCACGTGAGTATTACTTGAGTATACTTTAGATATTAACTTTATATGGCTCGTATTCTTTTTAAAATTGGGTGTTTTTTACGTTCCCAACGTTTTTTTGGTAGATTTCCTTTTCTTTGTGAACATTAAAAAGCTGTGCAAGTAGAAGTTGGTCAATTTGCAAAGGAAAATCCTGTTTCTGCGAACAGTTTATACTTTAGTTGAGTTGTGTGTGATTATGACATAAGTTGTATGTTGTATCGCTTGTGACCTGGAACGTGATGTGTGATTTAACGATTAGTAAAGCAAAAGTGTTTAGGAAGTTTTGAACACTAGTGAATATAGTTATTATCACACTGGTGAATATATTTATTAACAATAAGTAGTTAAATTTCAGTATTGAACACTGTTTATAATTAAAGTATACGAAGTCGTCGATTTTTTTTCTCTGGTATATCAGGTAATTGTTTTGGTTGTCTATGTCTTTAACATATTGATAATAAAATATGGAGAGCTTGAAAGTCCATGGGCTATCAAAAATTGATATTATAAACTTATGATACTTAAAAACGTTCAGTGCTTTTTTGACATTTTATCTCCTTCAGTTAGTGAGATATTCAGATTTAAGGTTCTGCAAATTTTAGGCTTTTTTCACAAAGATAGAATTAAAAAGGGCATAGAATAAAAAGGCATAAAATTGTGGAAATGTATTGGTAGTTCCTTTGTTGATTTATATACACTTGTTATTTTACGTTTTAAAAAACGAATGAGTTACTGATTTGCATTCAGTAAGACGTATTTTACCAAGAGACCAGGTATCAATTCTATTGCGACCATTAAATGAAGGAATAACCTGTTAATTTCTAAGCCTTATAATTTTAATAAAAGATGCCATTCAGCATCACTCATGAAACCCTTTAAACTGGTTAAAAATCCTGAAAACCGCGTGTAAAAGACCAGACGAAAGCATCCTTGTACGCCTAAGAACCCCCCAATTGAAAGAGAATGACCACCAGAAATGAATCCTAAGCATAATGCCGAACAACTGACAACAACAGGACCTATCCAAAAAGTAAAATCAATAATGTCTCTATGTCTTACACCGCGGCGCCATGGAGGAAGCTTACAGAACAAAAGACTAAGCTTTTGACTTATGTTGTATATGCTAGTATGTGACTGTGATCAGTACTGTTGAAAACAAAGAAACATCCGTTAAGCATAATTTCTTTGATGAAGTCAATTATCTTCAATTTTAGCAGTTAAAAGGACATTCATGATGATAAATATAAATAATGTACTAAATGTCGTCAATATTAAATTTCGTTTAAAAAGGCTGTAGGTCTGTGAGACCGTTTTTTTTTTATAAGTTTCCTATTGCCAACAATTATCGTTTCAAATAAACGTTTGAAACATTCGAACTCGGTTTCCGTCGTTTTCTTAATTCATTATGCTTGTCATGAAAATGTGTCACATAATCAAATGTTAGTTTGTTTGCTGATATGCAATGTCGATAATTTTTCTGAATTATTTGTAATGTCGTTTCTGATAAAGTTTACTGGTTTTGTTTATGATTTTCGATTAAATATTTTAAAATCAACTTGATTATTTTATAAATTGTGGTCTTATTTCCGTCCTAAGAAACAGTGTGTATATATATTTTTAAAAAATTCCCATTTGTATTTTTATGAGGATGCATTTAATGTAAAATCAAACTGCCCAAAAAACTATGATGTTGTCCGATCTTGACAATAACGGAATTACTGCGAAATACATATATAAGAAAGATTTGGAAAGTTTTGACTATAGATGAATTATATTTCAATTACATAAACTTCAATGGCCAAGGTGACCTGTTAAGTTAAAGAAAATGATCTTACTCTTGCGTAATTTTAATGTGCTGAAAGTCGCGTGGGGTACCCTGGACTCGAAAAAGACAACAAGAGACTATCCAAAAGTAAGAGTAAAATCAATAACGTCCAACGCTTAGAACGCTCGGCCACGGAAAGGAAGCTTATAACATGCAGCGCAAATTGTTGGATATGATAGTAAGTGAGGGTCAGTAATGAGGTTGAACAAAAAGCATCCCCGTTATTAAAACGTCGTTGTTCTGTGCATAGAGTGAATTATCTTCAATATTATCACTAAAAGGCATATCATGAGAATTAACTGAATTAGTATAAGTTTGGCTACTATCCATTTGTAATAAAGGCTGTAGATCTGTGAGACCACTTGTAAGAGCTTCGCCACTTTCAACTAATAAATCATTATAAGGTGACCGCTTGAAGTACTTATAATCATTCATTCCGTTTTCTTATTCATATGTTGCCCATGAAATGTGTCCAATATACTTTGTGGGTTGAAATACATGCTCTGGTTGTGTATTGAGATCGGGGGTTTTAAAGTTAATTATTGATGATTATTGCCACGTAGTTCTATTTCCGTCAAAAGCGCGTCAAACAAAGGGAAGTTTGTTTCTGTTAATACTCACGGTGTGTGTCATTTGTATCATGGCGGTTTTAATGAGTTTTTGGCTGTTTTTGGTGTTGTTTGTAGTTATTCTTAAACTTGGTGGAACACTACCGTGTGTCTTAATTTCCATAGAAACTAGGGTGCTGAATTCCTCTTTGCTCCTATAGGAAATGGAAATTTCACAATTTTGTTACCAAAAGAACAGTTCTCAGCTTAATCCTTTCAGAGCGATATTTTTGATAGAAGCTTTACACAAGTTGCAAAAATCAGATTTTATTTTTTTTTAGCCAACCTATTATTTGAAATTATCTTGTGCACCTTTAAATACAACATTAAAAGATGCATTTAGTTGCAGGTGTGTCCTAAATCAACAAGTTTGCCTTTGTAATCGGGGCAGCTGGTGAATACCGAAATGAAAAAAATATATCTTGAGGGCTTAGCAAGATTCAAATGGAAAACCGCCGTACAAGAAAAGCAAAGTATTGTTTTTTATCAAACTTCCGTTCAATGGTCTAACATCACATGGCTACTTGAAAAAGGCTTTGACTAGATACTTGTAATTTTAATTGATTCAATGAGCAATGACATAGACCATAGCTTTAGTCCACAAGCTCTATTGTTTAATTTTCACATTAAAGAGACATGAGGACATTTCCAGAAAGCACTTAAAGTTTTGTTTCGAACCGGGTGTTCTACATATTGAAATCTTACAGTATATTAGATCACACCTTGAAGTGAACAAGCCAAATACAACATCTTTATGTAATAAGATGATGATTTAGTATTTCTGCGTGCAACGCACAGAAAATCAAAGAATAAGTTTCCATAGGGACGATTAGGGTAGTCACACAAGTTCAAAACAAAGTTTGCGGGTTTTCTTTTGTACTTGTTTGTCCACATAACCTTCGAAACGTTTGGTAGTGGCCGTCTACAAACCGATTCTGTGCAAATTGCGAGAAATTTGTATCCTTAAAAAACATCTCATCCGTCACTTTAAGCTCCATGCAATTGTTTCAAGCCCCTTCCGGATTATATTCGGTAAAAGAGAATGGCTAGTGACAGTGTATACTCCGTTTTCTAAGTTTGGGCATTGACCAGGACCATGCTGACAGTTAGCACATATTGTTGCATGAGTGCAAGAAGATTGTAAATACAATAGCGCCATGTGATACATTGTTGCTTGCCATGTAATGGGATACTCAAATTATCTTTCCTGGTCATTGGCTCGTGAAATGGTTCTTCAGGTGACTTGTGTCACTTGGCGAACCATTTCAAAGAGCCACTGACCAAAGACTTGAATATAGTATGTTTGATGGAAACATTCTGACAAATGGAGCTGCTATTGCACATATGACCTTGTTGCGCTCCACTGGACAATATCGTGTGCAACTGTCCCACATTTTTTCAAGTTATGTAGGCCTATTATTGCTTACAGACAAGTCCATTTTGGGCGAGGAAAACCAGCCCCATCATGTCATATTTAACCAGACATTAGACACACAGGTTAAAAACATCATGTCATATTACACAACGTTTTCCAAATGAGGGTGTCAGGGGGTTGTTGTTCCACTTTTAAGTAGCGGTATCATGTAATATCAGGCCGCTGAACACAGCTTTTGTCTAATTACAATTTATCAAGTATTCCCTAAATGTTATACGGAACACACCTGAGACCGAGGGGTTGTGAAAAATCAACCAAAATATTCAAGAACAGCGTGGGTTTATTTTGATTCGGAGATGTGCGATCTGCATAGCGCATTTGATTGGTTCATATGAATACAAATTAGACTTCTAATCTTTTTTGTCGCAGCCACAAAGCAAACCTAAAATGCTGATTTAGAAATTGGGGAATAATTCCTTGCAGTTGGTAAATGGGTAAGAGAAGAGAACCTTCGAACTAGGAAATAAACAAAAACCTCATGAGCCTGTATGGAGCTGAAGAGCTATGGAATAGACAACGAGTTAGGTTCCCTAAACGGTTTATCTCAGCGGGGTGGAGGCCATTATTACCCTAGAGTCCAGGGGCATACCGAAAGGCGGGGCCAGGGACAAGTTGCCCCCTGGCTCAACAAGCGGGAGATATGGGCCAAAAAAATGTGGATTTTATCCCTCTTTTTTGGGAATTTCAACCAATTTCAGCCCAAATTTGGGCAAAATTTAAGTAATCGCAGAAGCTGCCTAAGTCATAATGTTTTTCGTAAGATTTGCGCTCATTCATAACAAAAATTACAATGCAAAACTTTATCAAAAAAGCAAAATATCATGCTTCAAAAAGACCAAAGGACCGTACAGCTTTCACCTGGTGCTAGACCAACATACAATACAAAGCTACAGCAGCGACAGAAACTAAAAATCAGAATTCTTAATTTTCCAAGCAAATAACCAAATTCATTGTGTCATCACAAAAGGAGCTATTATATTAATATCTGCAACTCCCGGCCTTCAAAGATGGTTTTTGATCGATCGCTTTGCGCGATTGATTTTGAACTTAAAAACCTAAATTTGTTCAAAACTAAATGGTCATTTCTATTGAGTACAAATGAGAAATGATATTTTAAGATGGTATAAAAAAATTGACAGAATGCTCTATATTTCGAAGCTGTGGTATCAATAGATGACGGGAGATATGAAATTAAAGAATTAAAGTCAAATATTGAACTCTTGGTTGTACCAAGATGCATACAGGACGGTTAGAGTGAAGCAAAAATGTATGAACAGGGAAATGATCAGTACAAAATGCCAATGACCAGATTCGTATCTACCATGGTCCTGAAGGTGCCTTAAACTATGGCATTGATGCCTTGGTACTAAAATATAAATAATACCATAGGTACAAATGCATATCATCTGCTTACTTCAACCAATATGGACACAATGGTGGCATGAACAATGGGAAGATATATACCAATATTGGTTCACAACATAATTGGCAAGACTCTTTACAATGCGAATTGATATAGAATAGTGTTGACAACTGCAAGCACCACTAACCTGCAGCAGACGCAGTGCCTGGTGTAACACTGCGCACGCTGGTGGCAAGAGACGCGCATCGGCCGCATGTAAAACAGAATTATTTTCACGTGTGGATAAACAAAAGCCTAATAATTTTTTGCCTATTAGGTGATGAACCAAAGTTATAAAAACAACAGGTTCTACTCTGTAGTTATTCGTTTCTCCTTTACAGATAGCTGCATAACCAAAATTTAACATATAACTTATTATAACTGTATTTTGGGCTGCAGAAATATCTTAAAAGTGAGAACAAACAGCGATTTGCTTTAATTTAATATAAAACATAGGCTGAATTTCATATGCAAAGGTTTAATATAAAATAATCTGAAAAACTGTCCTTTTGCCAACATGACATGCTCTTTCATTTCTAAAGCATCTCCATGCATGATGTCTTACAATTGTTTTTTATCATTCAAAGAGGAAAAAAAATACACTACTTTTTCATCAATACCACAGTACTTAATTCCCTATGCTAAAAATTTCCTGATGTAACCTTTACATTGGCCATCCAGTATTAATGATAGTAAGCCTTTACACTTGGAGCTCCAAATTGGTCAAGTTTGATTGATCACCGTTGCTGGTGTTCCATCAGCAGCCATTATTTTAAGCGATTTTAAAGTGACGATAGAGCAGCCTTTGCATCAGTACTTACTACAGCAACAGATAGATCACACCTCGTTGGTTTCTAGTTTTAATGAAAATATTGGGAGAGGAAAATATTTGTATAAGTACAAACAAATTTATGCAAATAGCTATACAAGTAAGAGAGATTTAAAAAAGTAGCCCCCTTTATAGTCTACAAGAAATAAATTATTTTTTTTATTTATGGCCTAATAACAACCCTAACCCTAAGGCCCAAAAATAAAAAAAGAATTTGTTACATGCAGAACTTTGAAGTGGGTATATGGAATTGCAGAGATTTTTCAAAAATGGATGCCCTGAATGTACACAATGTCTACAAGAAACAAATTCTTTTATTATGGCCTAATAATAACCCTAACCCCAAAGCCAAAAATAACAAAGAATTTGTTACATGTAGAACTTAAGGGCGTACATTATGGAATGCCTTGAACGTACAGAATGTCTGATTTTTCTACTGATAAACTAAATTGCACAGATGGTATTTTCCCTATGACTGCTACATACATTTGAGATATTCAAACACCTACTGGTTGTCAGATCAATATCTTTCAAGCTATCTACAGAATATGACCAAATCAATGGTATGCGAGTTGCTGAGCACATGCTCTAGAAAAGAAGCCTGCCAGATGCACAATGAATGGTGGCAGTGATGTAACTTGGCCTCACATGACCTTTGACCTTGGTATGTGACCTTTGACCTCATCAACAAATGAGGGCTCCCATGTTGCACATATGATTCAAGTTTGGTTCCAATTGAACTTCAACTTTTCAAATGAGGTCAATTTTACATTTTCAGCCTATTTTACAATTTGAACTCACATCAACATCAACAGACATCAACAACAACAGTGGACAAAGTGATCACTATGTGTCTTCCTGCCTTAAGGCAGGTGACACAATAAGTGGAAACAATTATTGTAGGATGGGTTTTTTTCAGTTTGTTTTAGATGAGGCCCCAAAAATTGTTTGCTTGTTGTAACCAGACCGACCCTAAAATCTGCTGACTCAAAAAATCTTTTGCAAATTCGCACTAAATAAAAAATTCTGCCTACCGACCCATGATTTTCATCAACGATTTTAAAAAAAATCTTTTTTTTACCAACACAAAGACAAAAAAATATTAAGACAAGACAACAAGCAACTACAACAAGTAACATAAAAGATCTTTGCTATGTCATTGAAAAAAAGCTTTAATAATAGCATGTTGTATTCATTCTAGAGTAAAACATTGTGAACTTTAAAAAAAAAATCCGGACCGACCGACCCTCATTTTTTCTCCGTTACGGCAAACAAACATTTTTTGCCTGATTTTGTTTGAATATATTTATCTACAGTACTTGTCCCTTTAACACAAAAATAGAAGCCGACATCAGCTCTAAATGAAACATTTTGTAATTACCACCGAAGTCAGCATTATATGGTATAATTGCACAAGCACCGGTATCTTGTGTCAACGGAATACCATTTGCATCAATCAGACGGCAAGTTTTGGCGCCAATTTCAGCATGAATATCAGAGAGGGTTGACGATTCACATTTTGATTTTTAATAAAAGGTTGCATTATCTTCAAAAAAAGGGGACGATCCATCAAAACGCATTATGAGTACCGGCTTCGGGCTCCGCGCGTGGCGGTTTATTATTATCCATTCTAGGTTTCGTCACACTAGCTTTTGACAGATGTAGGTCTTTTGATGTGAAATTGTAAAGTGTCTGATGCCGATTCAGAAAGGATGGAAAGGGTGGAATGGCACGGTAATACAGGTAGTCCTATGGACAAATGCCATGGAAAAGCTCTCTTTTACAACAGATATAATCGCAAAGAATAGCATAAAGTAACAGGTATTTTGTACAGTATTTATACTTTCTTTATGCCGAAGAATCCCCAAATTCATTTGAGACCAAACAAAAAACCTGGGGCCTTCCATTGTACAGCATTTGACGAATCAGGTTTATTCTGACACTTGCTGTGGAAATTGGGAGTGTAAGCATCAACCTATAGGGGGCAGCATTACAATGCAATGCACAGAGGATTTACAACATTTTTTATCGTGATTTTGCTGACTCCCTTTATTGTCATCTTGAGTTTGATACGCATGGGTACTTAATTGGCGTGATGACATCATAGTCCTGTATTCTGAGGAATATTGGAATAGGTAATCAGTCAATGCAACATTTCACATACTTTGTGTCTTAACTGACTGTATTTACCATTCTTTGGGTTTTGTTTAAAAGTAGAGGTGGGCAAGTATGAACTTTTTTTACAAATCTTATATGAAACGAGCATATTCTATGGCCATTTTGGCTCCTGAAAATGAAATCAGTCAAGCTTTTTCACTTAAGATAAATTTTTAGGTTGGTTCCGTGGAATTTAAGTTTTGTACATGAAGTCTATAGGGCTTTTCTGCTACTTTTGGAAAAACAAAAAACAAACAAGATCTTCATCCTGGATTTTGCTAGAAACTCACCATGAGGTGCTTTATAGGTTTAGGCAAATAACTGTCAAAGAACAAAATAGCAAATTTATTCTCAAAGGCAGAAAATATTTTTTTTCCTAAACTCTCTTCAATTGAGGCAAGGCAATGCAAAGAACACAACCCAAAGCAAGACCACTAGTTTGAGAGTGAGTGAAAATTGAAGGAGTCTATTGTTATAAGGTCAAGCCTTTGCAACCAGTTACATAACTTGCTAATACCTGTGAATGGTACTGGGTGTTTTCATACCAGCATGTGCATGTGTGGTACTATTATTAACATGTATAGTAGCAGACAACTCATTGTGTGTAAAGAGGTATATTCCTGTTTCTATAAATAATTTAAACCAGTAGGTGAAAGCTGTAGCTGTGCTAATGAGTGACTACACACCCTCTGCAAGGTAAAGACATTTTTTCTTTATTCTAGACAATCATGAACTTGGTTATTTTGGAAACATATGGTTTTACAAAGGGAAGCAATATACCTAGCACATGTGCATGTTACATAGTTGTCATTAGTTTGCATGTGGCAAATATTGGCAAATAATTAATTTAACCTCAAAATCCCATTGACTTTATGTACAAAAATTAAAATCCCTGGAACCAACCCAAAAATTTATCTTCAGTGAAAAAGCTTGCTAGATTCTTTTCCAGGAGTCAAAATGGCCATAGAATCCACTCGTTTTTTTAAAAAGTTGTAACTTGCCCACCCCTATTAAAAGGTTGGTAAATTAAAGGTCCATTGCCCATCTCTAATATCCTCTTCCCCCCCAGATTTTACCAGAAGTGGTCAACATTTTGGTATCAGAAAAAAGCTACTATTTTTCTCATTTACCCTGTGAAATCTTAGAGCCAAAGGATGTTTGGTTTGGAACTTTTGAGCGAAAATATGCCCCATTTTGGTCGACCAATATTAATTTTACACAGTACTCTATGGGGCTTACAAAATCACATTCTTAGCTCTCGCATCAAAACGGATTGAAATATCGGCGCGAAACTTTACAGATGGGGTTTTGGAGTGAAGGTCAATCTTTCAAGATCAAACTTCAACCTATCCTTAATCGGGCCCATCCCCCTTTAAGATCCGATTTTGGCAAAAACGGGAAATTTTTAAGGCGGGGAGTGTTTTTTTCCAAAAAAAATGCAAAAATTGATTGTTTTCTCCTGTGCATGAACATGGGTTACCTGAAAGTTTTGCATGTAATGGATCTGGGAAAATTGTAAAAATTAAGGTGTTCAAATTACCATAATGAAGTGTTCCTTCTCCTGGTGTCTCATATAATTACGACTAATACTTTTGAAGTTACAGGCTTATTTACAATGGATGAGTTACTTTTGCTGATAAGCTAAATTGATAAAAGATACAACCTTTACCTCTATTGGGGTTACAGTAGCTCAACAGCCATCAAAAACAGAACGAAGAGGTCGTACTGTAGAACTACTTCGCTGTAACATTTCCCGTGCCAACATGACTCTTGTACACAGTTATATAAATAGCCAGGTAAAAATACAGATGAAGGCATGTTTGCCAGGCTTGAAATTTGTTTACACATTCCGCAAAGCAACTTGCCGCATCCATTAATAACACTAAAATTCACTTGCTGTTCTTAAAATGGTTTCTACTTTCTTGTAAGTAGGCTTGGTTGAGTAGTTATTCTTAGTAGACTTTTTTGTTTTGTTTTTCAGTCGTCTGCTCAATTGCAGTACTGTAAACGTGGAAATTTTTGTGTGTGTAAATTTTCGTGTTTCGCAAGATTTCAGCTCTTTCACTTTGTTTTTAATTTTGTGATTTTGAGCTTCCTTACATAGGCCTACATACAAACTGATTTAGGCACTTTGATGTGGGTTGGTCATAGATGTATAGGTCTTGATAGCACAAGTAAATGAAAAGTTTTTTAAAAAACCTTGTTGAATAGTTGTACAAATGACGGCCCTAAATTTTGTCTCTTTTATATTTGAGATTCAGAAAGAAGGTTTTTCTTTAAAACTATTGCAAAATTTGTGATCAAAGAGCACTTTTGCGATCAAGCATCTATCAAAAGGAAGGTGAACAATAAATGTTCACTAATGATTCTATTTTTTGGGGGGGGGTCGGTCTCTTCTTGAACATCAACAGCCAACTTAAATGAGGATGGCCTGATTTAAGGATCTTGATAGATTGGCCTTCAATCCAAGACCCCATCTGTAAAGTTTCGCGCCGATATTTCAATCCGTTTTGATGCAAGAGCTAAAAACGTGATTTTGTAAGACCCATAGAGTACTGTGTAAAATTATTAAATAATAATATTGGTCGACCAAATTGGGTCACATTTTCGCTCATAACTTCCAAACAAAACATCCTGTGGCTCTCAAGATTTTCACAGGGTTGGTTTAAATGAGGAAAGAAAAAATAGTAGCTTTCATCTGATACCAAAATGTTCACCACTTCTGGTAAAATCTGGGGCTTCTGGGGACGAGGCTATTAGCGATCGGGCCATGGACCTTTAACAATAAACGACAGCAATATCATCCACAACAACAATAATAACAACTGCGGTGATGATGACGACAACGATGACAACAATGAAGACAACATCAGCAATGACACAAAAAAATACTGTTTGAACTGTGAATACAGCTGATTGACTCTATGCAAACTGTCCCTTTTATTTTTAGAACAATTTTAAGTGGTAGTGACACAATTTTGACAACTGAATATTGGTAGGGGCATGCAAGAGCCATTACCCCTGTAAAATTTAAAAAAAATTAATTGCAAGTAACTTGCCATGTAGGACTACAAAGGTCATGATTTGCATGTTATAGTGCCCTCTATTGTCCAACCTCCACAGAAATCTATGTAATCCTAGATCTTTAAGAAAAATCATGATGAAGTTTGCCTGCAAATTAAATTATCTGCAAATGATGCAGCTAGTGAAATAAATAATCCAAATCGGTTACCAAAACTGCATCACTATATTAAGATTATTTATTTTAATCTGCTTTGTCATAACAAATGAGACTTTCAAACAGATTTGTGAAAATAGGTACTGCATTCAGAGCTTAGATAATGTATTTTCCAGATCAGTGTCAAAGCAATCAAACAGCAACAAGCTGAAAATGTACTGGGACAAATTTTCAATCATTTTCTGGAGGCACTTGACAGTCTAGTATGACTAAAAATACATCCCCATTAGATATTAATAACATTTTGAACATTGCACAGTAAAGGAGGTGTAAGGGAATTCTATTTATGCTCTCTTTTTATGTCACCAGTAGTCCCCAGAATGCCGCATGCAATGAGCATGCTGTATACGCACATTGAAAATGTAGTGCCGACTTACATTACCAACCCCCCCCCCCTTGGGACCGCAACAAGTACTACACCAGAAATACACATACACCACCTCTTCAAGTGCATAAATCAACAGCCACAACATTCATTCTACGCTAAACAATAAACAAGGCTGAGCAGGAATAGCACTAACGACCGAATCTAGGTTACTATATCAAGTGCCATTAATGCCGCCCCGACGGAGCATCGTTTCGCTCCACTTGCTCCGTGAGAATCAACGGGTTACTGACCCGTGATTGCGCGGAATTGATTGAAAAGTTACACAGTCGATCTGTCGGAGAAGACAGGGAAAAAATACAGCCGAGGATGTAACAAAACAGGGTCTCCCCCTTCTGTGTAACTAACTGTCGGTCCTGTGGGACTTTGCGAGTGTTGGGTATGAATAAAAATACACCTCATATGCCATTGCAAAAAAAAGATAAGATCTGATAAAATAGTGAGGTGGAATAAATAGTGTTCTAAAAATGAATTACACATGAAAATGAAAATGTCTTATTTTATGATACCATGAACAATATATTGCGTTAAATGTCAGCTGCACCCAGGATAATAATCTTGCTTTTTAATTTGAATAATCCTTTTAGGAAAGATATTAACCGATGTATCAAATGTGTGTTTGAAGTTTTGATTACAGAAAGCTGCTCTCTGTCATATTAGTTCTTGTTTTATTTAGCAAAAGTTGTTTAGGAAAACAAAACCAAATAATGAATCAGTCCCTCCCCTTCCACTTTCACTCTACAGCTCTCTTCAAAGGTTTGACTGCAATTCTTAAAACTTTTACATTGACATGATCATGATTTGGCTGCCCACCCTGAGACAAACATGCATCAGCACACAAACGGCAGCCTTGATACAATTTCCCAACAACATGTTTACAAAATAATGAATAGGAAAATGTTCTCTTAAAATGGTACTTGTCACTGGAGTGGAAGAGCACTATCAAAGTCAAGATTAAGGTAAAATGCCTAATTATGGTTAAGGAGGAACCCAATGCAAATGAAGCAACCACTCTCAATGCACAGTAACTGTCTTACAAGTTCAATTAGCCAGCAAACTTAACTCTATGGGTTCTACGTGCCCATTGGTCACAGTGGAATTTGTGTGATATTTTGAGCCAATCAGGAACATGGTAAGTATAGTGGTAGGGATTAAGAGGGCTAGAGCTTGACTATACAGAAGCTGAATTTCAATTGGTTATTGAAATGAAGGTATGATGTAATTAGCCAATCAGAAATGCTGTGTAAAAGGTGTGTAGTGCTCATGGGGGTTAAATCACTGAGGCTGATATTCTCAAAGGGAGTCTAACTTTAGACCTGGGTTTAAACCAGGGTTAGTCCTACATGAGTGGACCTTTTTTCCTTTCAACATACTCTGAAGGTGTGCCGTAACAGGCAAGAAAATTCCTCATGGATGGACCGTTCGGTTGAGGAATTTTCTCACCCGTTGTTTTAAACTTTCTTAGTATGTTGAAAGGAAAAAAGGTCCACTCATGTAGGACTAACCCTGGTTTAAACTTGAATCTAAAGGTAGACTCCCTTTGAGAATACCAGCCATGAGTTTATCAATGAAGTGATGTGTTTAATGGTTCTATTATGCAACATCAGGAGGTATATCTGGATTTCAAAATGGTCAATACAACCATGGGTGTATTTTCAATGCAATTTCTATGTGCACAGAACTGAAAAGTGGTACTTGTCTGTAGACTAGAGCAGCACCATCAAGTCAAGATCAAGGTATAATGTCTAGTTGTCCATTTACGGTTAGTGATAAAGTGAGTGGGATGAAACTGATGCAAATGAGAAGCCCCGCTCTCGGTGCAAATTTTAACTTCCAAGTGCTAGTGAACCTTTACAACATTGCAGATCTGATTGATAAAGTGGATGTGTTTAATATTTTTAAAATCCAATGCACGTCTTCAGATGGTTATTTCTTGAAGTGTCTGAGCCTAGAATACATCTAAGGACTTGGACAGTCACGTTTCGCATGAACTGTGTAGTGAAGAGGCGTTTAAAGAAAGTGCGCAATTATATAGTTAGTAATGTGGTGTGGTATGGGCATCCCACTGCATTGCGTGTGTTCTTGTAATGGAATTAAGTTTGATAATTTTTTTAGATGCTTTTGGTGTTCTATCAAGGCAAAAAAGTTTCAGACTTTGGGCATTTTCAAAAGCTGTTCAACCTTGGGCTGTTTTTTTCCATAATTTCCCTCATTTTAAATCCCTGTCCTCTTTCCAAAAGCATTTACCTTGTTCAAAGTGTTTACAGGTAATATTGCATTTTATATGGTGCGAGAGAATTATGAATTAGCAAGAGTTCAGCCCTAGGGTCAGAGAATACATCATTCGCAGTAAGTTGACCCTTTGGGCATTAACAACTATTGTCATCTTTTGTATACTTCTACCTCCAGTCATAATCTTAAAATTTAACCCTTATCCTAACATAAAAACGTGAGTAGCAGCACGACAGGCAAGGTTGAATGGAGATGTGAAATTGTACACTCTCTAGACTAAACTAACTGAAACATTCAGATTGTGAATTAACATGAGTAGCTAGTCTACGACTAAGGTACAAAATTCAGCAGTCTAGCTGCCATTGTTTCAAAATTCAGCAGTCTAGTGTTGTTGTTTTACTGTAGCTAATTCAATTCAAATAGCAACACCATGGATAAAGCATATGGCAGCTTTTGAGACCTGTGTGTACACAGGTATTACAAACGATGGCTGCTCTTTTCTTTATTAAGATAGTGAAGCTATTTTGATTGATACATTTTACCCCCCCCCCCACCCAGTAAGCAACCCACTCGAGTACCCCCTCCCTGAATATACCCTCTCCTTTCAATCCCCAAAGGCCAGGCACTATGATGAGTAGAGAGTAAGCTATTTTATTTCTAACATTGACTTTAAGCAATGGAAACAGAAAATGGTGTTGTTTCTGGGAGCTATGCAAGCTCTCAAGAAATCTTCAGTAGATAGCAGAATATGCACATTTTTAGGACAATACTAATTTCTTGCTCAGTTATAGTAGATTTCAAATTACATGAGACTCCTTGCATATCTCGATAAGGGTGATATTGATTTGGGGTTCAATTCCCGGCCATGCAGAGACTAGGCCTTTGTTGCCATTACAAAACATATTGTGACCATGGTTCAAAGTTCCTGTACAGAATCGGCTTACTGGAAACTAATGCATTGAGTTATACAATTGTCTGTTAATGATTGAAGGACTTATGCCATTGTTGGTCGGGATATCAAATCCGTTTTGCATTAATCTCTTAAGTGGTTTGGGTCATATATACTTCCTGCCATAATTTTCTCTTCAAACTTCGCATAAATCCGGTTTCATCGTCGAATGAACGAAAATTCAGAAAAAAAACGGTCAAGCGATGCACTTTTGAGTTAAAGCCATTAGCACAGAATACACATTTTTCGCCAAATTACTACATAAGTTCATAGGGAAAAATCATTTTTTTCAAGGACATTTGGGGTTATATCTAAACATTTAGGCCTATAATATTTTGTTGTTGATTTTTTTCAAGTATAGTTGCGCTCCTCATGCAGCTTTCTAATAAAACCAAAAAAACATGGGGTCACCAAGTCCCTTTGAGAAATTCATCGGCGAAAATCATTATTTTTCCTGAAAAAATGGACCCTTGCGACATCTTTAGTGCGGCACCCTCCAGACCAAAAATGCAGAATAATACTGCAACATGTGATCGCGCATGAGTTTTGCCGTAACCATCGCGGATCGATCAACCCGTCAAGCAATCACCTTTAGGCTTTGTGCTATGATCATATAGGACATGCAATGTATCCTGTGTATTCAAATATTAGTCTTTCTTTTTCATTTTCTTTTTTGCTTTCTTCTTGTTATGCTTTCGATTTATAACATTCGATTTCACACCTTTTTCTAGCTTTTTGTTCGCATCCTAGTTCCGTGTTTTCATACTTTTTGTTTCATCCTACACTCTAAATTTAGGCGAGTTCAAAGTTAATCCTTTATGATTGGTGTTAGTGACCATCAAAATAGATTTGCACATTAAATACATCCTATTTGCCTTATTATTCAATCTACTAGATTTGAATTCCAAATCTAATATGATTTAATGTTAATGTAATAGAGATTTTAAATCCTAACATGATTGGTCACTAACTACAATCCTAGGATTAACTTTTTAGGCACTATCAGTGATTTGCTAATCAGAAGATCGAAAAAAATCATCAACAATCAGATTTTTGCATTTTTGTAATCCAGTAAAAATGGTATCCTACATACCCTGCCAATGATAAGTCTTGAACACCCTAATAAGGACCAATCAGATATTTTAGTCATTACTGTCCGAAACGTACACTTACAGGGATGCAAATTCATCTGAGTTTACGAGAATCAAAATTACTTGAAATGACAACACTTAATACATGATTCAATGGGATAAATTGATTCTCACATATGATGCTATACGAGAACACTGTGAGAATCGATCGGTGTTCTCTTCGAATTAGTACAACGTGTAATTGAATTGGGATTCGTATCTTTTGAAACTCTGTTTTCTTTCTTTTCTGTCTTTGTTCAGTTGGCAAAATATACCTTATGAGAGTCCTAAAGACTTATTCTTCACTTTTAAGCTATTCCTGCAAGTTTTCAAATATTTGTTTATCTTTCGTGTAAATCAGCTGATAGTATGTCTGAAAGTTAGCACACTTACTGCCTGGACTTTGGTCACTTCTTCTACCGCCATTTCACTTGGTTCCATTGTTTTAGGCCAGTCAACTGGCACTATTTCACTCAAAATTAGCGAGACATAGCATTTTGACCCAGATTGCCCTAGATTTTCTAGCGCAGAGTGTCTCGCCACGAGCCGTATATCACATGAAACTACTGCAACCCGATATCAGCTCATGTGCCCACGCTTGTTTGTCGGACGGGAGGTCAGTGATTGCTTATCTTCTTATCTTCTCCGCTAAACTCCCGGTGTTGAGCCCATGATGTGCCTAGTCACGAGTCCAGGATAAGTGTTAAAGTGTATATCTGCAGTTTGTGACAGTAGAGGTTGCATCCCCATGGGTTTCATCAACCTATATATTAGGCATAGGAGGTAAATTTGGGGGAATATATCCTCCCCAATATTTGAATGAGGGGAATGGTCAATATCGATCACCCACCCCCGCCCCACATGCTGATGCCTGTTCATGTGTTTTTTGTGACAAAAAAAACTCATATTTTACATAATAGTTTAAAATGGTAAAATTCCAGCACATTATAAATTTTATCAACGCCATCCCCCCAATGTAAAAGAAATTTATGCCATTGTTGATATTCCGGTAGGGTTTTGATAGCTTTTAGCTACTAGAAATAACAGACCTACATGTCATGAAGGATTCTTCCCCCTGACATCTCCGAATTTTTTTTTAAACAAGCATATTTCAAATGAAATACTATATTTGGGGAAAAAGGGCACAGTATCGAAGGGCCCCCTCCCCGAAAATCCAGCAGCACAACATTTTTTTTTGCCAGCATGATGAATACCAAACCCAAATTCGGAACAATAGGTAAGGCAAAAGCTTTTTTTCTTATCTGATTATAATACGAATTAACAAAAATAATGAAAATAATGCATAAAGCACCGCTATGAATTATTATAATTTAGGCCCGTGCGCTCTTACACCAAAACAGATTAATACTACAAACTACAAATTTAAAAATATATAAACTAACTGGCTATTTGTGAGATATTTGTTTTTTATCTATTTTAGACCATTTTTCCTAAGCTAAATCCTTGTTTTTATTTCCATCCAATTGATGCACCCTAAACAATTTCCACAAGAGCGCCTCATCTGCAAAGGTCACATGCATCCACCCTACTCGTGCGCTCGTGGTTACAGAATGTTTTTATTCTGTCGTAAAACGCTTGCTACGCGGAATGGCCGTTCTTGTTTGTTAAGCACGGGCATTCGACGCTTCAGAAGACATTTTGGAAGAGGTTGAGGCTTGGAACGAGGCCAAAAGTTGATATATGACCAAACATCCTTATACAAGATTGCCATTTTTTGATGACGCAATTACAAACTTAGTTGTGTTATGTGTGCATCGATATAAGAATGCATTATTTCTCCAATGCTGTGTAAGTGAGTGTTATTTTTCAGTGTCATGGTATTTAATTGTTCAAATTAACAACGTTTAATGAATAAATGCTAGTGTTGTCACCCGATACTTCAAATGAAGACATCCATCTATCTTAATTACATTACTATAATTGTATTAGTATCATCAACTTTTTTACCTGTGGCCATTTAAATAATTCCCCTTACCTCTCATGGTGAATGGACGGACCTACAACTTTTAAAATGAGGCTCAATTATTTTGAAATCTACTATATTAAATAATGAAATTATGCTCATGAATGATCAAAACATGTGAAGGCGGGTTGAAATAGAGACAAATGCATAAAAAGGGGGATGACGCGATTTAAGTCTATAAATTTTTTTTTTTTTTAATTTTACTTTCATTCTAAAATTCCATCTGTAAAATTTCGTACGTATATTTCAACCCGTTTTGAAGTGAGAGCTAGAAACGGGATTTTGTAATCCCCCTAGAGTACTGTATAACTTAAATATGGTCGACACAAAGGGGCAATCTTCACTCAGAACGTCCAACCAACATCCACAGGGTAAATGAGAAAAATAGTAGCTTTCTTATGATATCAAATTTTGACTTCACTTTCCAGTAACAATCCCCTGGGTCCTGGTGACAAGGCTATTAACAATCGGACCATTGACCTTTAATTCCAAATGTGAGGGTTCTGTACAATGGAGTTTGTCTCTGACCATAGACATGGCGTGATTATACTCATTGATGCATTTTCATTGCTTGATTCCACATTAAGTTAATAAAAAAAACACGGCAAGTTAAACCTTACAAGATCCCTCTGGCGGGGAGCAAATATGCAAAATGACCGCTCTTAATATGCCAAATAAGGTGACAAATCAGCGCATGGGTATTACTTGCATGGCCACCACTACCCACACACACACCGAGCACCGTCATTGGGAAGCTGGTAGGAAGTTCAACTTTTTCAGCAACCTAACTTCAACCAAATGAACACAGACACACTCACACCACACACCCACACATATCCCATATCCCTCTGTCACTGTCACAATATCCCCATGGCTTTTAAGCCGGGGGGATAAAAAGGTTTTTTTTTTCCATTTTTTGAATTGTGAAAAGGGTGGCCTTTTGGCTATAAATCTCTTATTCCATAGCTCCTTGAGTATCACTCGCTGACAATACAGCATGCAATTGTTACTGCAATCATATTGTAAAAGACTACACAGTGTTGGACGAAAACAACAGCATTATTCTTTTATATTGTCATATGATAATGCCTTAAGAGTAAAACCACAAAAAGTATTTGTATTATTTCAAAAAAACTATTTTCGCTCAGAAAATCTTTATGTCCCTTTAAAAGAAAAAACAGCCTAATGTTGAGCCATGAAGCATGCAAAGCACATACACCCGTCTTCACATCTCGTGATTCTGCTTGTACGCCACAGTATGATCGTATTTCTCCCAGTTAACCACCTCAAAACACTCGGGGGAAACATCGCGCTGGCTAAGATAGAACAGACGTCCCTAGATTTTCTGGGAAACCTGATCGGGATGCGATAGCATAAGCAACAAAAAAATACGGGTAAATATGCGCGTAATCAGTACACATTCAATAACAATAGTAATGGACATTTTATATGGCGCTCTGGGCATGACTGAGTGCTGTGCAAAAGACAAAAATAAAAAAACAGGCACCCACAATAACATTAACAATAAATGCAGACTTAAAACCCATAATTAAAAAATACCTGTAATTTAAAGAACTATCAGTGATTTGAAAAATATTTGAAATGTGCAGGAATATAGCTTCAAAGTGAAGGATAAGTCTGTAGAATTCTCATAAGTTACCTTTTCCAGCTGTAGAATTGACAGAAAGGAAGAAAACGGCAGTGTTCCAAGATACGATCCTCCATTCAATACGTGTTGTAGTAAGTGTCCGAACGGACAGTAAGACTAAAATCTCTCGGATTTTGTGCTATTAGGTTGCTTCTGGTATTATTCATTTGCAGGGTATGTTAGGATACCTGTACTTGTTACATACATGTGAAAATCTGATTTTTGATGATTTTTTCGATTTGCTGATTTAGCATAATGACTGATGTGGTGGTCGTTAAGAAATGACTAGACATAGATGAATATCAAAATGTTGAAGAATCACCCTGGGAAACCCCTTTAACAAAATCACTAGGTTTTGAAATCTAATCTTGGAGCACTCAGAACTCATGCCTATGTGGTGTCTGCATTTAAATCACAAAATTTGATTTGTACTTATGTATATGAGGGCATGCATTATGTATTTATGTAATTGAAAAGAAAAATGCCGGAGTTTGGCTATGAACCTCTATCCAGCAATGGATTGATTTAAGCTTTTCTTTCTCATTGCGGTTTGATCACAGGAAGTAAAGCGGATGGTATAAATAGGATTTGGAGTTAGAGGCAAAGAAAATGCTCCACTTTCCCCCCTTTTTTCTAATATTTGTTCATGGTCTAAATTGCCATAACACAAAAGCCATTAGTTGATTATAAATGGAGTTTTACAGTAAGGCAGACAAGAAAGTTTTTGCCATCTGAATCAGACATTTCTGCCGGTAGATTAGCTGTATTTTCATTATTCTTTTCATTTTGAGACTAACCCACCTGAAATTGGGCAATATGGATGCACTTTTGCATATTTTCAACACCAACACATACACACACTATATATGGAACCGACGCTATATCGGGACTACTTCCTTCTTTTTCTCTTGTAAAAAGTATGGTAGAGATTGTGTGGTGAGGGGGGTTTAACACTACGTGAGAGGGTTCTTGAAGACTATTCAAACTTTTTTCCTTGTAAAAGTATTGATAACAGAGAGTGACATTCCAAAAATACATCGTTTCCCACTAAAAATTCTAATCCAATCTGTCTATATAACATAGGGGAAAATAGGGCACACTCTTTTCCCGGGTACTGGCTACGAGCCTATCCACACCCCAAACCCGAAGGGTGAGGGATGATAGTCCCGTAGCCAGTACCAAGGAATTAGTGTGCCCTATTTCCGTCTCTATAACCATGTAGTATTTGTTTTTAACCCCTGACTGTGACTCTGAGGCGAGGTTGTCGGGAAAGAGTTTTTTTCAAACTTTTCCCAGCGAAATAGCACTTTGCAATCAAAATCAGTCCAATGAAATAGCATGAATGGTTCCTGAATATTCATGAGGTGTAATAATATATTATGTTTCAATTGCACACAAGTCCAATCATATATATAGGCAATGTTACACTCATATGAATGTACTTCCAATTGCATTTCATTCATGGGCTTGATGATGATGGGAGATGTAACACACAAAAAGACTATGGATATGTCAAACCTTCAATCACCACCCTTCTTCCTCTCTACAATATCATCACCTGTTGAAGATTCTAATGAAATGCACATCACCAAACTGTGCCGCTGGTCCCACTGCAACGCCCCATTCCTTTTAATCACTTTAACCTCCTCAAAATTACACTTTGGAAAAAATTACTACTTTATCAACCTCTGTGGAATCACCGAGGTCACACACTAGCATATCATATCAATTATTCTCTCAGAAGAATTGAAAAAAATGACAGTGTAACTTTCATATTGATTTTTTCCTCCCGTTCTTTGCCCGGAATTTTATCGAAAAACACAGTCGCACTTGGGATGTTTGTTGACAGTGTGGTGCTACTGCCGGGTAGCCTCACTTGGCTCTTAGCTACTTAACGAGCAGTGAGGCAAAACAATGTCAGCTTCAAAAATGACAGCTTTGGTCTTTATAGTAAAAATATGAACTATATCAACCAAGAGCAAATACTGAAATGGTAGTAATCACAACAAGGGAAGTCATTTGCAGCTTTTATTAGCTCAAAGCTACTACCGAAGCCTGCAATTAAACCACACACCACTTAAACACAGAGATTTTAACGGACATCCCACCTCCCCACCCCCCCCCACACCAGTATGATCCAACCATGCAAAATTTGAGTTTTTAACAAAATATAACTGCAAGTTAAACCCCCTGCAGAGACATACACTTATAGGTCAAAGGTCAATTAAGGGACCATGATTCGTTCGCGAGTATGGCATGTACGATTACGCAGAAATGAACTTGTGGTGAAAAGTAATGATGTTAAATTTTTAATTGTACAAAGCATAAGGGAGTAAGAGTAGCAGACACAAAATGCAGTTCCATAGAGATGACCTTGACCTATTCTGTCTTACGGCTGGTGGAAGAGTCATCAAAATTAGACCAGGATCTGGGCCGTCAGAATCTACTGACCAACCCTGCCCCCTCTGGCTAAAGTCCACTGGGATAAAAAAATACCATCATTTTCGCTTTTGAGGCTGTGTTTAATTGGGATGACAAATTTGGATAGTTTTGCGACAACATCAGGGCAATGGAAGGAACTGTTATCTGCAGTAAACTGTCCTCCCCGGGGTGTACTTGGAATGATTCAATTTGATGGATGCAATGTTAGGCCTATATGTCTTTATATAACTTGTTTACACAGATTAAATAAATAGCCAGGTCTAAAATACAGATGAACGCATGTTCCGGGATTGAAATTTGTTTACACATTTCGCAAGCAACTTGCCGCATCCATTAATAACACTAAAATTCACTATGCTGTGTCTTAAAGGTCCATGAACACGGCTGGAGTCAGACATGTCTTTAATTTCTTACATTTTCGTACCTCAACAGTATCCTGAACATATCGCAACACAGATTTTTCAAAGTGCACACGGGAAAGTGGTTTAAATTTCAATGGATAAATTACCCAAACTGACAAGGCCTTCTCCTTTTTTTCGCAAATGCGTATCAAGATTCTGGAGTGGGATTTGACCCTGTTAAGACGTCAGAGTAACAAGTTGTAAACATAGCTCACACGTGGGCTAATCGCACCGCACACTCCAGATATCTCTCCTTGTTGGTTGCTTTGTCTGGGACTTAATAAAGCTATCTGTTCTGATTCTCCTTGTCGGTACGGTCCCCGTCCTCTGGTGCACCCGTCGACAATACAGCACATTATTATCGTATTTTAGGCACCAAATCAAGAAAAATTATGCCATTGATACAACACGTACGACGCATATACCCCGAGAAGAACTGTGTTACGTATGCAAGAAAACGGGACCACGCGCACGTCCGTTTCAACGATGACGATCATGATCGTTACGCATATCGCGTGAATTGTTACTCGGGCGTCACTTCCGGTTCATCGCTGCCAGCGCGATAATCACTTTCGTTTTTGGAATTGTCCAAAACACATGATATTATGCCCAATTTTTATTAAATTACGGTTTTCTCAATTATTGCTTCATGCAGATTTTACGTTGATACCAATACATACTATGAATGAAACCATTTTTTGGTGGTAATATAAAGGATGCGCGTGACTGATAAAGCATGCCTGCGATGGAGCCTCTGTTGGGGGGGGCGGCCCTCTGCACAAGTGCATGGGCTCTGCTTTCTCTAAGCAATGGCCAATTAACAACACACAGCAGCATCTTCATCAGTCATCGTCATCATCTAACAATGACAACAACATCAACAATTGACATCAACAATACTGTTTGAACTGTGAATACAGCTTATTTGACTCTATATGCAATGTCTCTTATTTTTAGAACATTTGAATTGGGGGGTGACACAATATGACAAACTGAATTGGTAGGGGCATGCAGAGCCATTACCCTGTAAAATTCAAAAATCCATTGCAGTAACTTGCCATATATGACTACAACGGTCATGATTGCATGTTATAGTGTCCCTCTATACCCAACCTCCACATAAATCTCTTGTATCCTCAGATCGTTAAAAAATCATGATGAAGTTTGCCTGCAAATTAAATTATCTGCAAGGATGTGCCAGTGAAAAAATATCCAAATCAGTTATCAAACTGCATCCCTATATTAAGATTATTTATTTTAATCGCTTTTTTATCACAAATGAGGCTTTCAAACGGCTTTTGTGAAAATAGGCCACTACATCATAGCTCAGATCATGTATTTTCCAGATCAGTGTCAAAGCATCAAGCAGGCAACAAGCTGAAATGTAACTGGACAGAATTTTCAATATTTTTCTAGAGCACTTGCCAGTCTAGCATGACCTAAATATACAGCCCCCTTAGATATTAATAAACATTTTGAACATTGCACAGTAAAGAGTGCAAGGTAATTCTTTTATGGCTCTCTTTTATGTGCACCAGTACGTCCCCAGAAATGCCCATGCAATGCGCATTCGTCAATACGCACATTGAAAGGATAGTGGCCGACTTTAACATTCCAACCCCCCTTGGGACCGCGTAACAAGTACTACACCAGAAATCACAACCCACCTCTCCAAGTGTCATAAATCACCATCCACAACATTCATTCTAACGCTAAACAATAAACACGGCTGAGCAGGATAGCATTACCGACCGAATCTAGGTTCCTATAGCAAGTGCCTTATGCCGCCCCGACGGAGCATCGTTTCGCTCCACTTGCTCCGTGAGAATCAACGGGTTACTGACCCGTGATTTGCGCTTAATTGATGAAAAAGTTATACATTCCGATCTGCCGATAGACGGGGAAAATACAACCGAGTTTAACAAACAGGGTCTCCCCCTTCTGTGTAACTACTTCCAGTCCTGTGGGACTTTGCGAGTGTTGGGTATGTAATAAACATACACCTCATATGCCATGCAAAAAAAAGATAAGATCTGATAAAATAGTGAGGTGGAATAAAAGTGTTCTAAAAAATAATTACACCTGAGAATCTGTCGTATTGTATACTCCCATGACCAATATATGCGTTACATGTCAGCTGCACCCATATCATAATCTTGCTTTTTAAGTGAATAATCCTTTTAGGATAGATATTAACCAATGTGTCAAATTGTTTGAAGTTTTGACTACAGAAAGCTGCTCTCTGTCAAGATATCTGATTAATAATTTTTGAGGGCACAACGTGCAGTTGGATCAGCGCTGCCTCATAAACGATAGGTTGTGGGTTCAAGCCCGTGTCGCTACATGTAAGGTTGCAATTGGGCAAGGCATTTTACCTCGCTTGCCTCCTTCCACTCCAGAGTATAAATGGTAACCGGCATATGCTGCAGGCTGTGGCGAACCCCCCACGCAACATTATATTAGTGAGTCTGGCCCAAACGCCAAGACAGAGAGATGGACTCTGCCTGCGGCGCCCCTTTGCATAATAATGTTGTTGGAGAGAACGACACAAGCACGCGTGGACGGCGTATTGATCAAAGTTATGCGCCCACATCTGCATAGCTTTGTTGCACTTACATGAGTGTGCGTATCTCCTGTCCAAGAAATGTTTAATCCCACTGTCGTCCTTGTTTTATTTAACAAAAGTTGCTTAGGAAACCAACCAAATATGATCAGTTGCTGCCCCCTTCCACTTTCACTCTACAGCTCTCTTCAAAGGTTCGAATTTAATTCTTGAACTTTACATTTGACATGACAGATTTGCTGCCCACCTTGGGACAAGCAGGCATCAACACACAACGGCAGCTTGATACAACTTCCCATAACATGTTTTCAAATATGAATACAAAAATGTTTCTCTTAAAATGGTACTTGTCACTGGAGTGGAACAGCTCTATCAGTCAAGATTGAGTAAAATGTCTAATTTGGTTTAAGTAGGATCCATTCAAAATGAAGCAACCACTCTCAATGCACATACACTGTCTTACAATTTCAATTAGCCACAAACTTAACTCCATGTGTTCTACGTGCCCATTGGTCCAGTGAATTTGTGTGATTTTTGGAGCCAATCAGTAATATGTTAAGAATGGTGGTAGTGATTAAGAGGGCTCGAGCTTGACTATACATAATCTGAATTTCATTGGTTATTGAAAAGAATGTATGTGTAATTAGCCAATCAAAATGCTGTGCAAAAGGGTAGTGCGCATGTGGTTAATCATTGAGGCTTGTATTCTGAAGGGAGTCTAACTTTAGACCTTGTTTTTAAAACCAGGGTTAGTCCACATGAGTTGACCTTTTTTTCTTTCAACATACTAGAGCAATCAGGCCCAAGGGTTTTGGTAGACGAACGGATACCAATATCTGAACACGGAAAATTCAGAGAAAAATATAACTTTTGCAAATATGAACAGTCTGCCGGTGACCCGTTGTTGCGTATAGCACCCAGGATCGGGGTAAAGTTACTATGGAGGTCAAATGTTTGAACCGCTCTAAATCTGATATAATATAGCTCAAATTTATCCTTAGGTAATCAGAGTAAAAGTCAAATTGGTCACACTCCGTGTTGTTGCTTCCTTTCCAGATAATTTGTGGAAATAGGCTAAAGGTCTTTGTTTATTCAAGAAGGTCACCCGTTGCAATACCCAGATGTTTTTTGTAAAAATTTTTTTTTAATGTTTAATGATTACCCTGACTCAAATATGAAATGCTTTTGCACTTTCGGCATCCCTTGTTGTTCTAATGGAAGGTACAAAATGCCCTGTAGGACTCTATTGGGACGGGGACATTATACCACCCCTATGAAGGGAACCAACCTATGCAAAATAAAAGCATCTTTTGAATCAGTATCATTAAATATGTTTTTTAATATTTTTTTAGCAAAGAAATCTTGGTCTCAATTGTTGACCTTTCTTAAATACACAATGACCTTTAGCCTATTTGCCCAAATAGCTGGAAGGAAGAACCCACACATGTGACCCTTGACTTTTTTACTCCTGTAACCTAAGGAATAATTTGAGCTATATTTCATTAGATTAGAGCAGTTCAATATATTTACCCCCATAGAAATTTAAACCCTCTCCCTGGGGCTACACTCAACAACTGGTCTCCCGGCCGACTTCCTATTTTCAGAAGTTATTTTTTCTCTGAATTTTCGTATTCCAGCTATTGGTATCTCGTTCGTCTAACCAAAACCTTTGGCGACGGTCTATACTCTGAAGGTGTGCCGTAATTGGTGAGAAATTCATTCCAAATTTTAAATGCAAACATTTTTAGGAAGAGGGGAATGTCAAATAGTTTAGTGAAAGGAAGGTGGGAGAGTCATCCCATACCCTGGAATACATCTTGAGTGGTCCTTAAGTAGCTTTACGCATAAAACATTAAATCAGGGTTAGGGTTTGGTGGTTGGGAGCCGGGTTAGCGCCAGACCCAAATCTCTGAAACTGGGGGTCCAATAGGGAGCCACTGAACTCTTTACAACAAAGAAAATTAAATTTCAGGGTCAGATTGTAAAATTGGGTAGTCCCGGAGCACAAAATGCAGGTTGCGCTACCCCTGTTTGGGAGTTGAGGTTAGGGTAAGGGTTAGGTTAGACTTTCTGGATTATGATAGGGTTAGCTTTATGGGTTAGGGTTATCTTTTTTTTGAGTTTAGGGTAGTTTTGTCTCCATTTGTGGTATCTAATTACGAGAATGTAAAACCTAAACACATCAGCTTTTTTTTCTGGGGAATTGATACAACCTGGTTACATCCCACCTAACACCATGTTTACAAAATGATATGCTGATGGTGAATTAGGAAAATGTCCTTACCAACCGAGTAAATGGGACTGGTGTGTGTGTCGTAGACTGAAGAGCACATCAAGTCAAGATCAAGGTATAATGTCTATTGTTTATATGGTTGGGATAAAGTAACACGTATGAAACTGATGCAAATGAGATCCCCGCTCTCGGTGCCAATTTTAAGTGTCGTAGAATAACTTTCAAATGCAGTGTACCTTCACCAACTTCAGAGATCTGATGATAAGTGGATGTGTTTTAATGATTATTTACAAATCAAATTGGCAAGTCTTCAGAGTTTATTTCCTTGACGTCTCTGACCTAGAATACATCTGGACTTGGACAGTCACGTTTCGCATGTACGGTGTAGCAAAGACGCATCCTCAAGAAAGTGTGCATGACTCTGTTCTAATGTTGTGTACCTATGGACATCGCACTGCACTGTGTGTGATCTTGTAATGGAATTAAGTTTGATAAATATTTTTAGATGCTTTGGTGATTTATCAAAGCAAAAAGTTTCAGATTTCGGCATTTTAAAAGTTGTTCAACCTTGTGCTGTTTTTTCACATAATTTCCCTCATTTTAAATCCCTGTCCTCTTTCCAAACTTACCTGTTCAAGAGTTGTTTTACAGGTATATTTGGGCATTATAGATGTGCAAAAGAATAATGAAGGTTCAGCCCTTCAGCCCTGAGGTCAGAGAATACATCATTCCCAGAATTGACCCTTTGGGCATTACCATTATTGGCCTCTTTTTGTACTTCTACCTCAGGCCTATTCTTAAAATTTATTCCTAACCTTACATCTTAACCATAAATGCATCCCTACGAGTGACGACAAAGTGACACACAGAAGCAACTTGGATAAGAAGAGCCTCGATCCCTCTGTCGCTGTCACAATATCCCCCAAGGGATAAAAGGTAATTTTTTATTTTATTTTTTTGAATTGTGAAAAGGGTGGCCTTTTGGCTATAAATCTCTTATTCCATAGCTCCTTGAGTATCACTCGCTGACAATACAGCATGCAATTGTTACTGCAATCATATTGTAAAAGACTACACAGCAGTTGGACGTAAAACAACAGCATTATTCTTTTATATTGTCATATGATAATGCCTTAAAAGCAAAAACCACAAAAAGTATTTGTATTATTTCAAAAACTATTTTCTCTCAAAATCCCTTTGGATGTCCCTTTAAAAGAAAAAACAGCCTAATGTTGATGCATTGAAGCATGCAAAGCACATACCCCTGACTGCACATCTCGTTATTCTGATTGTACGCCTACAGTATACATCATATTTCCCTTAAGTTAACCACTCAAAACCTCGGGGAAACATCGCGCTGGCTAAGACAGAACTGCGTCCCTAGATTTTCTGGGAAACCTGATCGGGATCGATAGCAATAAGCAAAAAAAAAAATACGGGTAAATATGCGCGTAATCAGTACACATTCAATAACAATAGTAATGGACATTTATATGGCGCTCTGGGCATGACTGAGTGCTGTGGGCAAAGACAAAGTAACAAACACAGGCACCAAAATAACATTAATAATAAATGCTGACTTAAAACCCATTAATATAAAAATACTTTATTTTAAGAATGACATAAGAAAGAAATGAATTGTCAAAATGTAAGAATTCTCACTGGGGAACTTTTAACAAAAATCAACTAGGTTTTGAAATCTAATCTTGGAGCACTCAGAGCTCATTCCTATTGTTGTCTGCGTTTAAATCACAAATTTGATTGTACTTATGTATATGAGGGCATGAATTATGTATTTATGGAATTGAAAAGAAATACCAGAGTTTCGGGCTATGTTTTGAACCTCTACTCGCAAATGGATTGAATTTGAATATTTTCTTTAATCATTGCGGTTTGATCACAGGAAGTAAAGTGGAGTTGGGGTTAGAGGCAAAGAAAATGCTCCACTTTCCCCCTTTTTATTACTATTTTTGTTTGTTTGGGGTTACTAAATTGGCTCATAACACAAAAAAAACCAATAAGTTTTGATTATAATGGAAGTTTTACAGTAGGCGGACAAGAAAGTTTTTGCCATCTGAATCAGACATTTCTGCAGGGTAGATTAGCTGAATTATTCTTTTTAAATTTGAACTACACCAACCTGAAATTGGGCAATACGGATGCAACGTTTGCATAATTATCAACACACACACACACACCATATATGGAACAGATCTTTCGGAAACTACTTCATCTTTTCCTTGTAAAAGTATGGTAAGAGATTGTGTTTGAGAGGGGGCTATAGCACCAGTGGCGGCACCAGACCTCTTTTTCTGGGAGGGCAACAGGGGGAAAAAGTAATTTTTTTGGGGGAAAAAGTGAAATTCTGGGGGGGGGGGGGGCAAAGTATGAAATATTTTCCCAAAAATTTGGTGATTTTTGGACCCAAATCGCCAAATTTTGCCCAAATCCCTCATTTTTCTTTGGCCGGGGGGGGGGGGGGGGGGGGGAACTAGGGGGGCAAGAAAAAAAATTGGGGGGGCAAGAAAAAAAATTGGGGGGCAAAAGCCCCCCATGACAACCCCCTCCCTATGACCCATGTTTGTCCTCAATCAAATCTTCATAAACCACCTTCGGATCTACATTCCATCACCTGTCGAGTTTCTGAAATGCACATCACCAACACCCCCCAACTGCTGCCTGGCTCTGAAGTTTTTTAATCACTTAAATCATCCTCAAAAGTTACACTGAAAAAAAACTTTATAACCCTCTTGGGAAATCAACGAGGTCACACACTTAAGCATATCATATCAATTATTCTCTCAGAAGAAGAATTGAAAAAAAATGACAGTTAACTTTCATATTGATTTTTTCCTCCCGTTCTTTGCCCTGATTTTTAATTATCGAAAACACGTCTCACTTGGGATGTTTGTTGACAGTGTGATGCTACTGCTCGTTAGCTCTCACTTGGCTCTTAGCTACTTAACGAGCAGTGATGCAAAACAAATGTCAGCTTCCAAAAGACACTTAGTCTTTATTAGCAGAGGAAAATAGAAATAATACAGAGAGAAATCACTTGAAATGGTAGCATCACAACTGAAGTCATTTTGTAAGACTTTTTATTAAAGGTGCATTTCTTGATCCTAACACCTCATTTTTTGTTCATGGTTCGCTAGGTGATATCAGAGAAAAAAGGAAAAGATTATTTCAAAAATTTCAGTTGATTCAGACGGTACGTTTTGATGTTATGCACACTTTGTATCACGCTCATCATAGGCCACTGTGTTTTAATTTCGTCCTTTACGGACAGAAAATACAAAACCACAAATTTCCTATCTTTCAAGACCAGATCGAATTTGCACGTAAGAATTGGCACACATACTATACTTAGGCCAACAGTTCAGTGAATAAAAAAATCTCATTTTTTTTTTAGGTAAGTTGGGGACGAGGCTGTGGCTCACGAAATGACCCTTTAAGCTCAAACCTACTACACAAGGCCTGCAATTTTAAACACATACACTATTAAACACACAGATTTTAAACCATTTCTTAAAAAAACATAAAAATATCAGCAAAAAAATTAAAAATATTTGAAGTTTTTTAATCAAATATACTGCAAGGTTAAACCCCCTGCAGAGACATACACCTAATAGGGTCAAAGGTCAAGCAAAAGCGACCAGTGATTCTTTTGACTGAGTATAGCATGTACATGACTAAGCAGGACATGGAACTTGTGTGAAAGTAGTGATAATATGATGCAGGTAGAACATGAGAAGCGAGCCGCGCTCAATTACACGTTTCATTCTGTCATATTTGCCATAGAAAATGCATGCAAAATCCCAATGCCCAAATCCAGCAGATCGTGTCCGGCCCCCTGGTTGAAGTCGTATTATTCTTTCTAGGGTACACACCACCACCTTTTAACGCCTCCCATAGACTTTGTATAGAAAATTCGGGGGGGGGGGGGGGGGTCGCTCACTTCCCCATGTAGTGCATCTCCCTTCATTTTTCAACCCCCTCGCGCTGACTCCCGACTATTCTTTTGTTATCCTTCCGCAGTTGGCTCCGAATTCTTGCCACCCGTTTTAGGACATGCCAACCTAACAGCAACAGCGAATTCAAAATGGCATCAAACTTCCGGGTGCTAGTCTGTTTCAAAGACTTAATGGTAGGGGCGGCTCTTACGCATTCGAGAGGTTACCACAGACTGGGACTATAAGACTAGGGCCTGGCAAATATTTAAATCTAAATGACCGTTATTGGAAATTACACTATTTGCAACCCAAAACGGGTTAATCCACTAACCAGACGCGATTTTGAAGTTAAATTTTTTCCTAACTTATCATGATATACTAGATTTTTGAAACAAAAAGTGGTTAAGATATGATGTTGTAATGTCACTGGGCTCGAGACTGCCATAGTAAATGCACGTAGCAATTCCACAAATTACCATTTGGAAATCCCCAATGCCCAAATCAAGCAGATCGTGTCCTACCCCCCTTGAGAAAATTCATGTTCTATCTTGGCTGTATCTCGAGTTACCTTGCGATTCAGAAAATGAGAGTTGCACAGTTTGTTTGCAAGACTTTCTTTTATAAACATATCCAAAATTGATACAAACTTTTGCGTATAAATTTGCCAATATTTAGCGATTTATCGGATCTTCCCTCGCCTTTCACCAATTGAGGTCTTGGGTCAATTCCGGCAGGGGCTCGTTCCGTGGCTTATGTGACATTTGAGTTCCGATCCATTACTCATTCCCGACAGGTTTTCTCCGGGTACTCTGTTTCCTCCTGATTCTAAAATCGAGCTTCTTCGCATAAAATCGTTCTGGTATTATGGGTTCTCTGATATGCTGAGGGCCTTTCATGGCTGCCGCAATGAACAGCGCCTGGCACGTTTACGTGTGATATGTCGCGCGTTAAAAATAAACATTATTATTATTCGCTGACTCAAATTTCGCCCTGAAACAGGGAAATGCACGTGTGGGTTAATCCGCCAGTAAAAGCACAAAATATGCTTAAGTTAAATCCACACGTTTTATTTCAGGAATTCATGCCACCACTTTCCTAAAATCGTTAGGAGACCAATTAATAATGCAAAAAATGGGTCAAAGTATCAATAACTTTTCTCGTGAGTACAGACATGCTGTGATAAATTTGCCGTAATCCAACCAGCCCTGACAACATATAAAAAATTCAGAATCTTTCATCAAGATCTCGCTTTTACATGTTATAAACCGGGGGGAGGGGGGGTGAGAAGGTCGGATTTATTTGGCATCCCTCGGTAAATTAGCACTCTATATAATACCCAGTAAACATGTATATAGATTCTATGGTGTTAAAGGCTCATGATACGGTCATTTTTCTGTCATAACTGTGCGAAAACGGTTTACTGCAAAAAGCCACGCCCATAAAACGAATCTTATACGTTAACTTCACGAAAAAATGCGATCAACTATGACAAATCAGGTCTTGGAAAGGAAATTTGAGCAAAATGTGGTGCGATATGAGCCAGACCCTGTCAATACGTCGGGTATACGTTGTGTTCCATGAGTGCCGCAGTCTCGTGTGCGTTTGTATACGTTCGTGCTCGGACCTCGTGGAGTCAATAGGCGTGGTAGGATCCCATATACATGAGAATGAGGTTAAATTTGAATAAATAACGTTCTCAGCAGTCTAGGGATTTTTGAAATGGCGCGAAAATTGAATTTTCAAATGCATTTTTCTCCAAATTTTTTCTAAGAACTTAAAGTTTGCAGAACAAAATTGCTTGCTTTTTTGTGTTTTAATTAAAGATATGAGTCACCTAAAATAGCTTAAAATGCTCAAAATTGTCTTCGTACCGTATGGTAAAAATTGAATTCATCAAGCGGTTTTGGAAGAACCAATCAGGCATATTAATGCAGATTTAGGGATTTCTCCATAGAGCTCCACAGGAGCTCGGCAACCTCCAAATCCCAACTCTAGTATCATAATCGAACATCAGGCACCTCCCCCCGTGTTAAACCAATGGCAACGTCTAAAATTAGGATTTCTTAGCCGCCCTCCCCTGAAGGCTGAAGAAATTATGAAAAGGGTGCCATCTATTGATGAAACAAGTTATCAAAATCGAGCTATCATATACGAGATTTAGGTAAAAAATTACTATTTAGAAAAATTAGCCTATAGCACTAGCAACCATCAGTATAAGCCTTGTCAATAGCAACAAGCCCCCAAAAGTGACATGATGCGACATGATGTGAAACATAATTATATTAAGGTAAGCCTATAAATTAGGGGTTCATTCATAGTATTTTGGGTATGAATAAACAACGTTCATACCCAAAATACTATGAATGAACCCCGTTCATGTATACCGTACTTTTTTACTAACTATTACTTACAAAATTAAATCATTACATATCAAATTCAGTCTGAAATTGCATGATTTTGACCACTTTCGGCGTTCGTATCGGCAGCCATGTATAAACGGTAATTTACACATGGTCATGTGACGCGTATTGACCAATCGCGTACGCCAATACATACGAGGTATACATGAACTAGCGATAACAGTTGCGATGTGCACATTTTATTTTTAACACAGTGCATAGGCCTAAAGCATGTAAAGACTGAGTTAGTATTACATTACTCCTTATTTCTGGGAACGTGTATAACATTTAGTCTGGGCCTAGCCCTGAGAATTTCTTGACCAAGGCATGGCAAACGTGTGAGTTACTTGTTGTGTGAATTGTCTATGACGCTATGTGTAGGCCTACCCAGTGACAGTGGTGCATATTTTTTTTGGGGGGGGGGGCAGCCTTACTTGGTTTTTTTTTTTTTTTTTTTTTTTTTTTTTTTTTTTTTTTTTTTTTTTTTTTTTTTTTTTTTTTTTTTTTTTTTTTTTTTTTTTTTTTTTTTTTTTTTTTTTTTTTACACTATGTACGTAGTCGTAGACAAAACTACACACACTGTAACAGCTTCATTTTCTAGCTAGGCATGTTACTGTTATAGTCTAGCCTAGCCAAAAAAGCTAGGCAAGGCCAATAAATAATCAAGTGCTGACCTCAGCCAGGCTAATTTATAACCATGCATACAGATTGATATGTGATGTTAAACATCACAGAACTCACACAACCGTCCATGTTTCTGACCTGCATGGCCTGATTGAACAGTTTGATGTCCAGGATAAAATCTCCTGGTTATGTCTATTAAAAGATTTCCTAGCTAGGACAGTTTGAAGTCTATATGAGACTAGTCCCCAACAGAACGCTTGTGTTCCGCCAGGGCCCTCGCGACAGCTTGTTTAAGCAATGCAGTTTCTACACATTTTCCGCCATTTGCTATGCAATTTTGTTTAAGCAATTTTTTTCCCCATATCAACCACAACTATCAACATTAATCAAAGCAAGCGCGGTTGCAAAAATTGCTACCAAATAAAAAAAAATCCTTAGCGCAAGCCCTGGTTCCCGCATGTCAGTTAAACTAACATGTTACATGTGAGTCATGGTAGTACTCACTAGTAAAAGGAACTTCTACCGTGAGGAACGTTTTTATTTGGGGTATTCGCATCTAGAGCGGTCCATAACGAAAACATCATTCCGATAAAGAATGCTCTGATTTGCTTCAGTTACCACCGTCACCGAGTAATATCCATAATAGCATCCAGTTGATTTTGAATCAGCTATCAAAACTCTTGAAAAGTATTTTTCTTCACGAACTGCAGTAGCCTAGTATTAATTTGCAAAATTTGCAAGCATGAAAGGGGCGTATGAAATCGCCTTACAATCTGCACTGTGCTGCTGGAAAAGTGATAAATGATTGCACTGACTGTCATGACTGTGATACATGTCGTAAAGCTTGACAAGGTTGCCGAATTAACATCGACATCAACACAAACTCGCCCCGTTTTGCGGCGGCCATGCTCACTCATCATGATCTGACTTGGCCATGATTGCGTGTCATGAACATGTCACAAATTTGTTTCCCTGTGTATTCTTTCAACATTTCCTGCCTACTCTGCAATATAGTTGTCATGATTGTTTTACCATGTGTCTTTAATCCTATTAAAATCCTTGACTTTGCTTCTTACTTACATCTTCTCTGCTACAAATAGGATTATCTTGAAACGAAAAATCTAAAAACAATCGTATTTTGAGCAGATGAAAATTCTTTGGCATTATCGGGTTTCACGCCCACCTTCCTCCCCCAATACATTACAAAAACGGAAAAAGCTTACTTTGTATGTGAAGTTTTTGGGCGGAAAAAAGTGGCCGTATACCACGATATTGCCAATTCTTTTTAATATTGTTGAAAAAAACACTATTATATAATTTTACGATTGAGCTTTTAATTCCGTTTTATTTTAAATTACGACATAATCCTAGTTGTACAGCATACCGTCCATTTAGTTAGTTCACTTATTTTAATCATCTCGCTATATTTAGCTTTTTCGTTTTTTTTCAAGATCAAGCCTGCAATTCCCTCTTTGATTTTTTTTCTCTAACTCTTTTACCAACCTCACTGTTGGGCCAAAGAGCTATACACAATGCTCAATATATTCTCTGTTGCGGAGTTGTAACCCTACTGCACATGGACATCGTAAACAGATAAAGTCTAGATGTATTTGAGCTTCCTACATATCGAAGTTTGTTTAAACATTCTTTCCAAGTATAATTTTTTAGAAATATCAGCACAACATTATCATGGGTTTAATGTTAATCCAAGTACCTAAAAAATGATTTGCGAGAAAACAAAATATATCAACAGATGGAGACTTAAATAATGAATTGTTGATAGCGGACTACACATGAAACTTCAATAGTACCAATTTTAAGATGGCGAGTACCTGTCTGTCCCCTCCGATTAATAACTCCGTATGAGTTAATGGTAAGAATGAAAAGGGAACATAGGGTCGGTATTTTTAAACCTGTCAGACTATAGATTTTCATAGCTTTCAATACGCGTTATCTATAAGAGCTTCACTTCGCGCTCACGCTTTATTAATGTACAAAGCAAGCAAGGGAGTTAATAGTAAAAAACACAAAATGCAGTTCCATAGCTAATGAACCTTTGACCTAGTCTGTCTGATACAGGCTGTGGAAGAGTCCACAAATTAGACCAGGGCTCGGGGTTCGAGAGAATCTACTTTAGCCAACCCCGCCCCCTCCCTGGGCTAATTGAAGTTTCATATTTCGTGATTTCAGCATCTTCTGTTTTTATTCATTGATCACTAGATCTATCCTTTAAAAAACTTTTCCCAAAATTTGAGTGATCCCGATCTTCCGATTTTGTGGTTATGAGAATTGCTCTTTCCACGGTCCCATAGGCTACGTGCTGTCATTTACCCTGTCCCCGTTTAACGGACAGAAAATACAAATTGCGAATGTCTTTACAGGATGCGACCGAATTTGCACGTAAGATTGGGCACACGTGTATTACTAAGGCCACGTTCAGATGATATAAAAACTCACATCCTTTTAGGGTAAATCGGGGGGACAGGCTGTGGATCACGAATGCCCCTTTACGCCACTGGATAAAAAAAATACCAAAAATTTTCTCCCTTTTGAGGCTTGGTTTATTGGCAGGACCAATTGGATATTTGCGATATTGACATCATCACGGAACAGAAGAACTTATCTCATAAACTTCCTCCAGGGGTGATCTGGAAATACAATTTCATTTTGATGGATGTACGATAGGCCGATATGCACATCACTATGGCACACAACACATATTGCATGGGTTATCCAAATAATTGGCTCTTTCAATGGTCCACCTAACCTATGCTGAGGGCGCTAACAATGTCATTGCAGGTAAGGAGCAGATGGTGTGCGACACAATTTCTAGATTCTGAGATTTTTCGGTTTTGATTTTTACATTCGGTCTATGGCAACAACTAACTTTAAAGGGAGATTGCCCGATTATTTCATAATTAAGTTTTCATCTTGTAGAATGGCCTTAACACCATCTATAAAGTTCTGCGCTGAAATTTCAATCCATTTTGATATGAGAGTTAAAACATTTTTTTGTAATGCCCCATAGAGTACTAGTGTAAAGTTCAGAGACACATTCAGTGATTTGCTAAATCAGAATCGAAAAATCATCAAAAATCAATCAGATTTTTGTCATTTTTGGAACAAGTATAAGATCCTACCATGCCTGCAAGTGATACGTCTAGAAGCAGCCTAATAAGGACAAAATTCCATAGTTTAGTCATTACTGTCTACGGACCTATTACTACAACATGTACTTGAATGGGATTCATCTCATCGACATTGCTGATTTCTCTTCCTTTTCTGCAATTTTTCATTGGAAAATATACCTTATGGAGTCCTACAGACTTATCCTTCACTTTAAGCTATTCCCACAATTTTAAATATTTTTTATCTTTTGGGATAATCACTGATAGTGTCTTAATAATAATTGGTTTGACCAAAATGGGCAACATTTCCACTCATAGCTTCTAAACAATCATTCCTATTCCCGAAGATTTTGCAGGGTAAATGAAAAAAGAGTAAGCATTTCTTCTGTACCAAAATTTTGACACTTTGGTAAACCTGGTTCTGTAGATAGGCTATTAGCGAACGGGCCATGGTCCTTTAAATATACCAGGGGGTATGACAGGCCAACGCTAACAGCAACGGAACAAATCATCTTCCGGCGTAACCCATTGCTGTCTTATTCAAGACTTAGGTAGGACGCGCGCTACTCATATCGAATGGTCACACTTGACTTAGACTGACTAAAGGCTATGCCTGGTCACGAATATGAAATCTAAATGACCGTTATTGAAATTGTACTTTTGTCAGTGAGGTTATTCCACAACCTTGATGGATTTTGCCTTCATATTTTTCTTAAATGATCAATGATCTCACTACGATCTTTTAACGAAGGTTTAAGAGCTGATTTTTGTAATGTCACTGAGAACAGAGACTGCTAAAGTAAATGCACGCATCCGTTCCCCAAATTACCGTTTGGAAATCCCCAATGCCCAAATCGACAGATCGTGTCCTACCCCCCCCCCCCGATATACCGTTGAAAGCCAAAAAACTGCCACTTTGTATTTACAGTTATTCTACCTTTATTTACAGTTATTCTACCTTTATTTACAGTTATTCTACCTTTATTTACAGTTATTCTACCTTTATTTACAGTTATTCTACCTTTATTTACAGTTATTGTACCTTTATTTACAGTTATTCTACCTTTATTTACAGTTATTCTACCTTTATTTACAGTTATTCTACCTTTATTTACAGTTATTCTACCTTTATTTACAGTTATTCTACCTTTATTTACAGTTATTCTACCTTTATGTAAAGATAGAATTCCGATGAAATCCAAAGTACTGCACCTGAATTTAGGATCAGAGTAATGACCCAAATTTCACCACATGAGAACAGATTTATGTGATGCTACCAGGTAATTTTGAAATCTCCCCTGTGGAGGGCTTAACCTAAATCTTCCACAGAGGGGTTGTGGATTTCAAATGTATTAAGTAACCCAATGGGCTGTTCCAGTTGAAATCCATACTCCTGCTGTAGTGGACTTTACCTAAAGTCTTCTATAGAAATTATAGTCAGCAGATGTTGTCTGTAAATGTATATATAAGGTGGTAGGCTGGATTGGTTTGTTCCAGAGTAAGGATTTGAGCGACCTCTACCTCCCATAGCTCATTTTCCTTCTTCCTAGTTCGTTTCTTCTCAGCTTTCCAGTTGTCTAGGTTTTAGTGCTTTCGTCAAACTCAGCTTAGCTGACTAGGTAGGTTCGAGCACCTGAGCCCTGAGATGAACAGTGACACCGATACCATCAACATCGACCCGCATGGACATACAATGGTTGGTGGCTCAGTGTATCCCCATATTATTAGTTATGAGGTTCAGCGCCGATATGGATATGGTATGGGAAATACCATGCGCGAAGTGTCATGCTGGGTGTGTGAAGCCGAAACGCTGAACCTCATAACGAATTTATCATACCACAAAATAAATTAATTTAACTAGGAGATTAATTTGTGGATTTTAGCGTTTTTAAAATGAGTTTTCATGCTTTTTTTAACACTTACAGACACTATCAGTGATTCACTGAAAGAGTCAAAATATGAAAATTTGGAAGTAATCGCTTAAATCGAAGGTTTCCGAATTAATAGGGTGTCAGAAAAGTATGTCAGAAAAGGGTGTCACCTTATGGAAACACCCCTTTCCTTTATCCTTGTGAGACCCTTATTGTCCCTTACACATCAGAAAGTCCACTGCATCCAGTGTCATCTTTAGTCATCTCAACATTGTCTTGCCACTGGATACAGATGAACATACTCTTTTGATACCCTAAGGGGCCAATCAATTAGTCTGGTGTATTTTGTGGTCATTTGGACTAGTCATACCACAACCTTTACTTTCGTTTCCACTATGGGCTTTGCTATGCAATTGTGACCCGCATCTTAGCTCAATCTGTTTCCACATTTCTTATGGTGTCTATCTATCAATTAAACACTAAACTACATGGAACCTCACCACTAAATAAACTGTATGTAGCAGACGACGTCAGAGCCAAAACGGTGTTGGTGTCTGAAATGTGACAGAAATGAGGAGTCATAAAATGTTGATAAGTTGTGTCTTTAAATGAAATTTGAATTAATCATCATGTTTGGACCAGTAACAAACCATTTGGGTGCAGTGGTAAAGATTTTGTCTGTGCATTTTTAAAAATAATTTCTGAGGCTTTTAGTGAAACTGTGCAATTCTAATTTCTAGTAACATTTCAAACTAGGTGTGGGCGTGTTGAAAACATGCAAATCTTTGATGTTCTGTAGCTCTAAAAATCAGCCTTCCTCATATGATTTTTTCATTTTTGTTGAAGGTTATGGTCCTAATCTTCCCAAAAAATCCAGTTTTGAAATAACCAGTCGCTTTCTACTATAGCCGAGAAATTGACGTTTGATGAGAGGGCATTTTGTATGGGGAGATATTTAGTGGTGTAATTCCACATGAAGGTGACCTTTTTGTTTTTGAGAGAAAGAAACCTAGAGCATGATGGTGAAAGACAAACAGAGACAAAGATACAAACAATAAAGAGACAAACAGCAAGAGACAGAATAAAAGAAAGACAGAGACACAGAAAGACAGACACAGAAAGACAGAGACACAGAAAAGAAAAGAAAAAACACCTGAGCTGGGAGTGAATTTTTTTTTTTGAATGTGTTCATCATATTTCTGAAAGCAAAAATTTGTTTTTTAAGCTTATTTTGTTTCTTACGGTGGATTAACAAACATGCGTTTCCCTGTTTCAAGCAAAAATGTTTACGTAGCAAAATTACTACCTTCGAGAAATCGCTAAATATCGGAAAATTTATACAAAAAATGTTAAATCAAACTTGGATATGTCCTAAAAGAAAGTCTTGCGAACAAACTGCGCAACTCTCACTTTCTGAAACGCAGGGTACCTTGAGATACAGCCGAAGATAGAACCTATATTTTCTATACAAAGTCTATGGGAGGTGCAATATAGTGGTGTGCACCCTTGAGTTGAATCTGGTTGAATTCGGCAGACTATAGACTAATTACCACACAATGAGGCGTGGTGCATGCTGGGGTGCATGTTACCTGTGGATCGAAATACTTGACTAAATAGAAGGTATACTGTTTGTACGTTGGCGGTGTCGGTCAGATTGCTTCGCACACTAGTGCCCAGTGGGTTTTGTCTCTGCACTCACGTCTACATGACGGAAACCAATGTTCTATGCCAAGAGCCGCAGATCGTGTGAATCATACATATTTTTTTCAGTTTTCAACATAAAACAGAGTTCCACAATTTTTTTTTTTTTAAAAACAAATTGAAAAGTTCCGCATAACTTTTTTGAATTTATTGCAAAATTTACAAACATGCATGTCAGCTTTGAGACAATGCCCAGGAGTTAAGTATCTCGAGTTCAGTCAGATTTCCTTCATACCTTTTCAGAATCACAGCTCAATTCCCTTGACTTACCAGGCTTCCCATCCATCATTTGTAAACATATTACAAACTAGAACCTGTAGGTCAATTTGCTCATTGACAGGTTATGGCATTTTCTCTAGCCCTCGTGACACACATTATTTTCTATCAGTCAACTTATATGTGGACCTTTTGGAATTATCAATAGGCCGTTGATTAATCCCGTCAGATCTAGGTATCGAGAGAGCAAACAATCTATGACTGCTGCCATGTTTGATGGTTGCTATTGGATTTATTGAGATATTTAACACTTCACATGACATTTGACTGGAATCAGAAAAATATTCCAGTTAAAGGTGCATTTCATATTTCTAGTACCGTCTGTTTTGTTCACATTTTGCAAGATATCCTCGGGGGAAAAGCTTATTCCGAAATTTCCGTTGATTCTGATCTTGTGTTTTGGTGTTATGAGCAAATGTTTGTATCATAATTTCCAATCGACTACTGTACTGTAATTTCTGTCTACTTATGGGCAGAAAATACATAATTGCAAATTTCTTACAGAGATGATCACAATTGCTTGTCAGATTGGGCACACATACTATACATAGCCCAACGATTCAGATATTACAAAAATCTCAACTTTTTTTAGGTAAGTCGGGGGACAAGGCGGTGGATCATGAAATGCCCCTTTAAAATTGAAGAATACTGCATTTCCAAATACTATTTGGACTGTCTGTAACAAACTCAACAAACCAACCCACCCATCAACCCCATCAATCAAACTCAACCCCACCAACCAACAAACTAACCAATGTTACTCAAACCCACCACAAACCCACCCCCCAACAACCCCAGCAATTACAAACGAGTCCACAGCCCCCTAGTCCTCGCTTTCTCCTCACTATATTCCTCCCCTTTCCCTGAAAACAAATTCCTTCTCTCCCCCATATCTTTCTTTTAACTGCTTTCCTTTACACCATCACTCCTTGCCCTTCCATACTCTTTCTGGGAGAAAAACAAAATTAAACAAACCAAAACAGAGCCCATGGTGTTCATGCTTTCCTTATTCTTTCTGTAGCTACCCTTTATCCACAACGAATGATCCATCAAACAAAAAGCTCTCGTTCTGGGATTTTTTGTGCTCAACTTAAATAGCTGTAATTTTGTGTGTCTAGGATTCAGGGCACCTACAATGAACATTCATGTTATATCACACAGGGAATGCCACCGTGCTACTCGATAGATACCCATTTTCACTAAAGGGTTTACGATGACCTTTTTCTTATTACTGTTAACAGATTGTAAAATGTTGGAAGATACCACATGTGCCATTTTTTCCCATTCGCATGGGAATTATGATGATGATTTTGGAGATTTTTAGTTAAAGTTATGGTAAGATTGGTTGTATATACGTATGAGGAGCCCAGGGTAATTCTGTTTAATTTTCGATACCAAATTCTCGCAATTCCCATTGCGGTGTGCCAGTCACCCACGGACTTAACACCAAAATATGGAGAGTTTATGTTGAAAACAGCTCACACAAAATGGGAGAGAGAGGTTGTTGATTGCAGAAAGAGAAAAAAAAGGGTTTAGCATTGCAAACAGCTGTTTTATTATCCTGTGGAATATTACATGGGCTCTGGATGTTTGCTTTTTCCATGGTGCACAAGGAAAATCATGGTTGTAGCGACATGCCTCAACCCCAGGGGAAAGGACTCGGATTTTTTTTTGTTCACTGTGTGTGTCAACATGTACAGCAATTTGGGGTCAGTGTCAGTTTTATGGTTCGCTCCTTTGGAGCAGGGGTCACTGCAAACTATTCTGACCCCGCGGTTGTACAATCCTGTAACGAGAACAGGGAATGGGTTAACACAAACTGGGGTAAAAATCTGTTGACGAGAACAAATCAGGGACTGGGTTAACAAAAACGGTGGGTGTGTGTTTGTGTGTGTACTGATGCTGCACAAAAGCGCTGCCACACGCGATGCCACCGCGCATCAGTATTCTGGGGCGTCGGAAGGTTAGACCCGAGCGGCAGTGGGCCCTCTTTTCATGCTCCCTTCGGTCTGAACACTTGGAATCGTCACGCTGTCACGGTGCTCCTCATTCTCCCATTACATTCGATGCCTAAACGTGAATATGTGTGTGTGTGACTGATGATGCCACACGCGCGGGCCACCGAGCATCAGTATTTTCTTGTGCTTATGCATTAGAATATGGGAAAACTGGGCGTCGGACAGGTTAGACCCCGAGCGCAGTGGGGGCCCTCTTTCATGCTCACTTTCGGTCTGAACCACTCGGAATCGTCACGCTGGCACGGCGATCCTAATTCTACCATAACCCTCAATGCTAAACCGTGTGTGTGTGGAAAATTAACACTCTATATAAATAACCAATAAATAGTGTATATACAGTCTATGGTGTTATTTTAAAGCAATGATACACTGTCATTTTTTCTGTAATGACCGTGCAACAAACGTTTGCTGCAAAAACGTCAACGCCATAAAAACGATTTTCCTAATGTTAATGGCGAAACATGCCCTCTATGTAAATAGCATCTTGGAAAGGAATTTGAGCAAAAAGTGTTCAACATGAGCAAGGCCTCCCGTCAATATTTTTCAGGTATACGTTGTATTGCAATGAGCGCAGTATTCTCATGTACATTTGTAGATGTTACGTACTCGGACCTCGATATGCACCGATATGTGTGGTAGGACCCCAAATACATGAGAATGAGACTAAATTTGAATAAATAACATTCTAGCAGTCTAGGAATTTTTGAAATTGCACGGAAATTGATTTTTCAATGTATTTTTCTTCAAATTTCTTCTACGAACTAAAAGTTCACAGAACAAAAATTTGGGGCAAAATAATGCTCATTTCAGGATTTTTCCCATAGAGCTTCACAGAAGCTCGGCAATCTCCAAAATTCCAAATCTAGTATCGAACATCGAGTGTCCTTCCCCCCACCACTTCAATCCAATTTAATTTCAAATACTCTTTATTCCCTCGATAGAGTGCATCAATACAGCAAGTAAACTTGCGTGATCCCCCTGTCAAGATGGCAGTCTGGAACATGACCTCAGATGACCTTGGTCCATGACCTTTGACATCATCCACATATTAAGGAACCCCTATTGCACCTTAACCCTAAGTCTGATTTCAATCGGACTTCAACTTTTTGAAGGAGACCTGAAAAACGAAAACCTAACCAAACTGGAATATACAGACATGCGCGGTATTGCAAAATCCCCCTTCTGCTTTTCAAGACAGGGGGATAAAGAGTTGGGCCATTTAGTGACTCCACTTCACTGGTGACCCTGTTGAACTGAGCAGCCTTTATGGAATAAAGTGTGTGTGATGCTACACTATACTCCATAAAGACTGCTGAATTGATGACTAAGGGTCACTAAATGACCCAACCCTCAATATAGGTAGAGCTCTATAAATACCAATTGATTCTGATAGTGTTCTTTTGTATTATGGGCATATACTTACATCAAAATGTCCTGCAGAATTGTGCTGCAATGTGTCCATTTGCAGAGAGAAATTTAAACACTTGGAATTTCCTGCTTTGCTGACCAAAGGAAGGACATGAAGGATACTTCATATCATGTTTGAAGAAAAAGTAGTGAAAAATTAAGCAGTACTGAAGCCTCCCTTTATTTTTTTTATGCTGAAATGTATGCATGAGCTCATTCAAAAGACATAATTGCTCTCATGACATAACCTGTTTTGTCCATGGGAGGAAAATTGCCATTCTTCACTGCTTAAAGACACTATCATGATTTGATAAATAGAAAATCGAAAAAATCATCAAAATCAGATTTTGAATGTTTTGTAACAAGTATAGGTATCCTAACACACCCTGCAAATGATAGGACCAAAGCAACCTAATAAGGGCAAATCGGAAATTTTAGTCATTACTGTCCGTTCGGACACTTACTCCACACGTAATTGAAAAGGGGAGTTCGTATTCTTTGAAAAACTTGCGTTTTTGCTTCCTTCTCTTTAATTCTTCAATTGGAACATGTAACTTATGAGAATTCTAGAGACTTATTCGTCACTTGTTGAACTCATTTCAAATATTTTTACCTTTGGATAAATACTGATATTGTCTTTTAAGTCAGGGTGTATACAGAACGCCATATCTGAAGGGGCTTAGCAGCTATCCGACCCCAAACATAGGCTGATTTTACTTTGTTTTTTTTAAAAACAGGGAGCCCCAAGGAGTTAACATAACACTGAAATAATCAAACTTTAGTTAACTACAATCAACATTTTTAAATTTTATTCTAAAAGTTCATTATGGTTGTTTGAACTAAGCATACATGCAACAAGAGCATCAACACCCAACTAGATCCCTTGATTGGACCAAGCCGACAGGTATAGTACATGCAGAAGGTATTCTTGAAATATGCCGTTATTTCATTCAAATTCTTAATATGCCTACAAGGTTGACACCATTTCATGAGGCCTCATCATGTTGTTTTGTTCTAGTATCAGCACAAAAAATTCAGGTCTGAAGGCCATATTTTACTGTACTGTAAAATGCCTGCCAAGTGTACCCCCCCCCTTCAAAGACGCCTCAAAATTTTTGTCCACCATCCGTAACAGGATCGCCAAAGGCTGGATCGAGGGCGAAGCCCACGCCGAGCGGAGCCGAAGGCCGAGCGTCCTTTGCACAAATAGGGATAGTCCTGTGCAAGCTTAATGTGTCAAACTAAGGACTATTATTGGGTTGTCGCATGGGGAATGTACCTTCCTAAATATCGAGTGCCACATCAACCAAACTTTTTCTTTAAACACATATGTATTCCCAACAGTAACAAAACATGCCGCCAGATGCTGGTACACATATTTGTTTGACCGCAATACATATGCCAAGCACCGTGTGTGGATGTCATGCCATTGCCCATCAGTTGCCCAGAATAGCACAGAGATATTATATAAAAAAAAAAGAAACCAAACACACCAAATATTTGCTGAAGGCAATGCACAGGAGATCCCTGTGAGGGCGCTATAGCACATTCCTGACATGGACTGAGTAGGAAGATGAGGGGATAAGGGAGGGCAGCATGTGTGGGTGGGTAAGTAGGGAGCGTGAGGTGCTGAGGTGGGATGAGGGTGGGAGGGTGGAAAAAAGATGAGAGAATGACGATGGGGAGGAGGGGGAATGGGATGAAGTGAAGGGGTGGATCACAGGGGAATTAGTGACGGAGAAATAGGGGGAAGGCGGAGTAGGGTGGGATGCGCTAAGGCGGAATAAGAGGAGCGGATTGGGTGGAGTAGAGATGCATGTGTGATGGTTGGGGGAAGAGTAGATTTGTGGAGGAATGTCCGGTGATAGAGCAGGGGGTTAGAAATGTGTAGTTCGGGGCGTGCAAATATGGCGTGCGCGAAAGTGAAGAGTCCAACTAAAAATAAAAGGCATGCATTGATGAAAGGCTACCTGGCACTGAGCTACCTTCACATGAACAGCTCACACTGCAAGTGTTCTTTGGCAGTCGCCCTCAGAATGCTTTTTGCTGACCTGTGCTGAGATTGGCAAATCTACCATCTGGTACAACCTTTTACGAACTCTGGTGGCTCTGTGCCACAATGGCAATTTTGCTACCAGAAAAATGCCCAATGGCATGTGTGGCAGTGCTGACTAAGCATGCCATTGGGCATTACGTTTTTGATTTGTTTGCCTATACTTGCCTGTGTATTCCAATAGGGATTAGATGGACAAAGAGAGTACTACCGTGAAGGAGGACCACATCAGCTACGATGGGAGTAGCTTGCACAGCTACTACACTTCATCTGGCCAGAAGGCCAGGAGTAATTGTCGCACGTTCTTGTCACTGTTTTGCATGTATAGCACACAGTTGGCTTTGCGATTGCAGCTGTCCTTGCTGCGATGTGCACATTTTTTTTTTTTTTTGTTGAGAGAGAGAAGGGTTTTTTTTGGGGGGTTTTTTTTTTTTTTTTTTTTTTTATCACTTGCTTGAAAACTCGGGCTTGGACTAAGTCTATTCATGTATACCTAGGTTTTGTGAAACTTACTACAGCTATGTGCACCCGCACACCCAAACACCATGTCCAAGAAATTATAGCTGGCTGTAGTAGGTAAATGCCACATTTTTGTTTGCTTGGTGCAAAAAAAGTACTTAAAAAATCGAAATATCTGCATACATATTTTAAAAAATGAATAGAAAAGTGATGTCCCATGCATCTGCTCATGTTGCATCTAATGTTTGTCTCTAGATTTATTATTTATTATTTATTACAGTTAGGAGACCGAGACCTCAGAGTTATACCCAACAGTGTTTAACCACGTCTACTAGGGGTATCCCTCGGAACTGACCAGAACGGCTTGGGGCAATCAGGGTTCACCCTACTCTTCTCGGAAACACCTGGCGACCCCCCGCCTTGTTTTGGTTGTGGGTGGGTTGTGATATACATGTACAGTATGACTCTCTTATATGGGAACCGAGCGGCTTAACGTCTCCTCCGAAGGACGGATATTCTCGTGGTTCATTTGCCCACGTCCAAATGAACACAGGAGAGCGAATTCTTTTAATCACTAGTTCTTATACCAATTAAATCCGAATTTAGTACCCGATTAAATCCAGCTAGTGGCCGCTACCGGGTTTGAACGGGGAACGCTCCTGCACCAAAGGCAATATCCTACCAGGGGCCACGCTTTTGAAAACTAGTGCATTTCCCCGGTGTGACCTTAGACCTCAATTTGTTTCTGTGCCAGGTCAAGTGGTCCTTTTGACCATATTTTGCTCATCGGGAATTTTCTATGTCAACACTTTTGGGTCAACTTCTGCAATCCTGACAACAATGTCAGACTGGTATTTCCTACCTGCATGCCAAATACAGCTCATAGGCCAAGGCAATACGCATATGCCGGACAGACAGACATATCTGTTTTTTTTAGTAGTGTTATATAGATAGATGTTAATAGATTGTACACAACATGAAATGACAACCATAGTCTTGTCTAATCCAAAAGGATTCACATCTTTAACTATGGTTTCAATACAAACAACCAAATCTTCTCATTTTGGGCTTTTAAGTTATAGAAATTATATACTGGTCAAAGGTATGCGTTAGTATGAATTAGTTGCCACAACACAATCTCTAGGATTGGGCTTATTTCCATATTTGTGATGCTTTCAAACAAAATGACAACAACAACAAACCTGTCAAGGTGCACCAAATTGAAGAAGACAAGTTATGATACACTATATCATTCACAGTGTAACTATTAGCAGAAGTTAATTAAAGTAATCCCGACAATAAAATGTTCAGGACTATCCCCAATGGCACAAGATTATGAGCTGACTGAATCCAGTCCAACACAATGGTCCACGCCCAACCCACAAAATCTTCAACCACCCAAGCCCCCATGTGTTGAAATTCACGTGGAGGTCAACCATACCATACATTGTCCAATAGTTGAATTTAACAAGATGACATAGTCCATCGACATAAAACATAAAACAAGAGCAAAGAAGCAACCACTTGCCTGCCGACATAATTTGCCAGTTGCAGAACAAATGTCAATAATCGACAGATTATAATCTTTAAATTATTGGTCCGTGAGTAGAAAACCTGACTTTAATTGGTATTTTAAATCATATTCTGTTCTAACACGCCCACCATATGCCCCACCCAACTCCAAATTCATCAATCAAAGTTCGCACTGCACTGATTGACAAACCTTGTGACATATGCGCCATTGGTCCGCCTAATCTTGTCCTGCACTATAGCAAAATATGTTCTGCAAGAGACAGTGCTCCTCATAAACATGATAATGGTTGCCGTACTAATTCGTTTCCAAACTTAGTGTAGCCATCCTCGAGTCAGTGACGTCACGGCGTTCAGACAGTTGTTTGTGTGTACATCTGCACAGTGCACACCGCTTTATCCGTGTGATCAACACTTTCGATTTAATGCCTGCGATTATTGCTTTACACACTTCACATCACTGACTCGAGGAAGATAAAGCACTGCCGTACACAGACCTATCGCTTTAAGGTGCATTTTGTGATCCTCGCACCTTCATTCAATATGTATATTGATAAAAGGTTTTAGCTCAAAATGTGTTCATTGTGATGGTTAGTTTGATGTTATGAGCAATATTTGTTCTACAGTACCTCACTGGCTCCTGTGTTTTTAACTTCTGTTTTAAGCAGAAAATTCAAAATTCAAAATTCTTTCTCAGATTGAATCTGATGTTAAATGTTTAGAGACCAATGATTCATGATAATATACACCTCTCAACTTTTTAAGAAAGTTGGGAGACATGCTGAACATCACCAAATGCCCCTTTAAGTTCTTTAATCATCTGCCACCTCTTCTCAGCCATGTCACACAGGTTAAACTTCCCACCATATCCTTGCAGAAAAGAAAATGTGTAAAAGAAATGGGTCAGTGAACTTCAGCCACTGTGTTGTCTTTACAGAGCATTGCTGCCATGAAAAGTTTGACCATGTTCGGTGACAAATTCCGAATGTGGAAAATTTGTGAGAAATAAGTGAGTGTTTCCATAAGGTAACCCATCCTACCCACTTTTTTCGACGAACTTTCGGGAAACCTTCAAGTGTGCCGTGTGTTTGTTGTAAATGATATGCCTCATATGACCGTTTGACCTTGCCATGGACCTTATGCCTCATCAACAAATGAGGGATCTCAATGTTAACCTATGACTCAAGTGTTGGTTCCAATTGAACTTCCTTTTCAATTGAGGTCAATTTTACATTTTCAGCCTATCTTTACACTTGACCCACCTGACCTTTGACCTTGGTATGTGACATTAATCTCACAGCACATGAGCGATCCCATGTTTGCATCTATGACTCAAGTTTGGTTTAAATCCATCGATATATGCATATTTACAGGCAAATGTTAACCCTTTTTCAACAATCACAACAGACATCAACAACAGACATCAGTGGACAAAGTGATCCCTATGTGGTCTCCTTTCCCTGCCTTAGGGCAGGCGCACACAAAAATGGTTCAAAGGGCCCCTTATGGAAACACCCTTCAAAGAGGTGTTTTGCCTAAACCTGAATTTTTTAAAGGGGTTTTACAAAGTGTTTGGAGTGCAATCTTTGATCAACCTATTTTAATGTTCAGTTTGTGATAAAATCATGATTAACCCTATGAGGCCAGGCTATGATATTATCCAACTATTTTAAAGGGTAACAACTCAGTTTGAAACTATTTTTGATGTAGTGGCACCATATGTGAGGCAATCAAGCAAAATGAGTGTGATTGTGAAGTCACTAAACAAGTTTGTAAGATAGTCCAAATAGGTGCAGAGGGAGAAGATATAGACATTGTTGATTTTTACAGAAAATGTTTTGTCCATCAACATGTATTTATTTTTTTCTTTTCACTTCCATGATAAGTGTGTCAAATGATGATTTTCAAGCTATCTCTTAATCGACTGAATTACATAGTACAAACTTTAAACCTACTTTTCTCTGTTTGTTATTTTTTGCGGCGCAATCATATTGAAAATACCTTATTTTATGATCTCTATGTCCTATTTTGTGGGGTTCATGTAACTGAAAACTGGAAATAATGGCTCTTACAGAAAATAACTACAAATTATATTTGCCCAACTTCATATCATCATCATCATTAGCTGTGTCAGTCCACTGCTAGGACAAACTTTGCCTTAACATATGTCTATGTTGGATTACGGCAATAGCCGTCCAACTGGCCTAGTTTGGGTTGGAAGGGACCCTCGTACCTAGAGTAACTGTGTGCAGGTAACAGCCCAGGATGATCCCCGACTCGTTTTGATAGATCTGCAACTTTTACATGCTCAGAATTGACTCCACTGACACACAGAACCAACAGCTTTACATGACTCTCTAACAAAAAAAAACCCACCATGAGGCGCCGACCCCATTGCAAACACCTTTGCACGTTTTAAAACCGCAACTGGGTGGGAGCGAGGACAAATCCATACTCCCAACTGCTGCATGATCATCAATGTCTGATCTCTAATAGGAACTACATGAGTATGATCAAGAAACCCAACTCTTGAACAAGCTGAACCAGGGCCGCTCAAATGATCTTATACTCTCCAACCATCATCCACCCTGGACTGCCCAGCTACCCTGCCCCCCCGTTTGCTTGATTCACATCACAAATTTAATGACCTACATCCTTATGCCTTGCATGCAAAGGCCTCACCTCATCAATGTGCTACTATGTGCCCCCTCTTCCACAGCCAGAAAGATCCACATCAAACAGCAAATTTTCTATCAATTCATTAGAAAGAATAGCAGAATATATTGATTAACAAAAGATTGATAATGATTCCATGGTGCAAGTGAGAAGGTATTCAAGCATTTCCTCCCTCCTCCTTCCTCAATTTTATTACCCTTGAAATGGATTTTCCTTTTTGTGCGGTAAATGACAAAATGATTGTAATACCGCTTCTTTTTTTTTCATGTTAACGCACCATAACCCTAGGCATGCCCCAAACTCAACCAACGCTCACTGCTCTGAGGGCTAGAAAATGCCTAAGTCCCAAATCATGCAATGAAGTCTCATATACGAACGCTCATATGGGCACTAAATCTCTAGCCGTCTAACAACACACATGTGGCTTGTGGCTTGCCAGCCCCTTGGTCATGTGGACTGGGGCACCAGAGGCACCTGGTTCAATTTCCACCCAAGATATTCTTACCTTCTAATCCCTTTATCCTTCCCTGTTCTCCCTATAGATGAAATGGTGTTAGGGGTTAAGACTCTTTAACTTTTGACCTCACAAATAATGATAGTTCCTGTAAAAATAAAATGTTGCAGGTCCCCAGACGCGTAGTGTCGTCTCTTCCGTTGTGGATTGTAAATGGGGCCAAGGTCACATGAGGTCATCCAGGTCACACATGAATTCACCAACATTCACCCCACCCCTCCCCCTCCTTTCCACCAAGTTTACATCTCGTAAG
>JAMKCH010011907.1:0-28318 GCA_023653785.1 Ophioderma brevispina | reverse complement strand
TTTTCTATCAAATATGTGAGCAAAAGCGGCACATAACGAGCGCATAGCGCGAAGTCCTTCGGCCGGGTGGTCAGGGTACTTTTGGCTGGAAGCAAGGGTATTTTGATGCTCACTGGTGCAATTGCAGCCTTGTTTTTGACCCTTTTTTGTGTCAAATTTAAGGCCATAATTTCACAAATATATAAAAATATTTTCTTAAATATGCATGATTCAATTGCTGAGTTAAAATGTCAGTTGGAAACTTAGACTACAAAAAGGGACATACTAACATAAGTAAAGCATGCAGTCCATTTATTCATACTTGTCTATTAAAGACTTAATGTTGATAACATTTTAAGTGAATTTATTGTTGTAAAATGCAATATTATTTTTCTTTATTAAAAATTGTCAAACAGACCAAAGTGAAACTACAACGTTCTGTTTTTTTTCATTAGAAAAAAATCATTGTCACTAAAAATTCTTGTTAAAAAATCAAAACATGTAACTTCTTTCTCCAGATCACCTCCCCTTGCCCCAAATAAAATAAAAACTACCAAAATTTACAAACCCCCTCCCCCTCCCACCACCACCATTTCTAGCCACCAGATGCAGCCACCAGATGCTTTCTGAAATACGCCATATTATCAGAAGGTGGAAAATAGTAACAGGGGTGATGTGAGCCACAGCCCTGGGAGGTGAACCTAAGGTCAATTGGGTATTATGCTTTGTTAGATTTGACAGGGTCCACATTATTGATTCACAAGGCTACAGTTAACTCTTTAGTGCTACATTCACCATGGAGGTTACTGATTTCTTGGATCTTTTTACGTTTTAAAATATTAACCATGCACCAATAAAACATGATTTAAGATAAGAATTGGATAAATTAATGCTATATGTATGTTTTATATTTTAAACAAAGTGGATGTTTGAACTATCATTTTGAATGGACAACTTTGAATGAATTTCTTCAAGCTGAAACTCACCTCAAGGGTTAATGATGAAAATATATATAAGCATTACTGGTTCGCGACTGGGACCGGCCAAGAAAAGAAACTTGAACGTAATATTAGTAGGCAAATTATATGTTACATGCGATTAATTATCAATGTCGGCGCATTTATACAACTTGTTGAAATGATCGCGAGGAGGCGATATTGATATACCTGCATTCTGTTCAATTTTGCAAATGCAAAAACGCAACCTGTCAGACCATGATGCCGACAGTCGGCAGTTCGCAAAATGTTTAAATCATCGGGATAGCGGACGGGGTGATCTGAGGGTGTTATACTTATCGTTAAGTTTGATATGTCAATGAAAAGGAAAAAAAATTGTACTTCTATCCATAATTTTACTGAACGGACTGATGTTTTCCCGATGTTTTTCTTAAAACCCAACCAACTTCTTACAATTTGATCAAAGATTTGAAGAAATCCCCTCCTACGCAAATTAGCATGTACTCTTGGGTTTTTGAGGACTAATTTTTCAAAATGCTATCAGCAGCGGACGCTTCCGATTACTGACTTTGGATAATAAAAACATCATTTTCTGGGAAATCCCTTGTGCCAAAAGAACAACGTTCACTTTGAACTATAATATTTAGTTTGGAAGCTTATTTTTTTCCCAATATTTCTCCCGATGATTTTTTTTAGGCTTTAAATTTTTTCTGCCGTCTGTGAAATTTTTCTGGGGACCGGCAGCGTAACGCCGGGTCCCGTGGATTGTAGGCTGGGGTATATTAAGATTATTAAATGGAAAATAATAGTTTTCAACCCTAAAAATCACAACAAGAAACTAATCATTTGAATGAAACTTTAGCAAGTATCAAGTAGCTCTATGAAGACATCCAATAGAGTTTTAAATTAGTCATTCCAAATCGGATCCTTTAGAGTAGGTCTAAATTCTGAGCAAAATCACCCAATAAGAATATGAAATTAGTCTTCACTAAGTATGGAATATACTTTATACAATTTTTTTGATAGAACCTTCAGAGCAGATAAGCCATGCCCTGCAGAAGTTAACCGACCCCGGGCGAGTGCATCTACCTAGACTATCGTCAGTAGTTAGTAGAGCCCGCACCAGGCTGCGAACACGAAGCAGAAACCTGTGGTAGAAGCACCCATACCAGTCTATTTACTCAACGAAATGCTTTTTGTAAGTATGTTTAATTATGTAATTTGTAAACTGGCTCCACTTAGTATTTCCTAATCATGATGAAACATGGAGGAAGAAGGAAGTTGAATTGTTTTTTTTTTTTTAATTTGTTATACAAGTATTTATATTAACCCACATTTAATTCTGCTCACATGCAGTAACCATGGTAAGTTTTTGGTAACTGAGTAGCTCATGATTTCTGAATAAACCCCCATGATCTGTCTGTGAACCACAGTTTTTATTTGATGCGAGGCTCTGATAAAAAATTCAAATTGTCACTGTCAGGTCAGGTTTCCTTTCCGGGCCTGATACTGGATCCTGTAATCAGCAGTACCTATCCAGGGCAGAGTTGTCGATGGCTAAACCGTGACCTCATTGGGGTTCTAAGGAAATCCAATGAGGAGGGTAGCGTTATCCTGTATAGAACGAAAAAGAAAAATCTACCTACAAGGGTGTTGCTTTGGACTGAGCTAATGGCAGCCACCAGTAATGTTTAGTATATGCTGCCTTGTATGGTGGTCGTGGTTGCCAAAGGCTTGGCCCACTGCCGAGAAAAAGGGAGGGGCCGCAGGAAGGAAGGGGGGAATAGGTAGCGGGGACGCTCAACAATAGGCCGAACCGATGGCAGCAGAGTTTTGCTGTGAGTGTATGAGTGAATCTGCCCCCATAACAGGGGACAATCAGATTTAAAATTTTGGATTGTGATCATTGTGTTGTGTCATGTTAAAATTGTGGTTTTTTGACCTCCGGCCATGCCAAGGTTTTGTGTCCCTGAGCAAGATATTTAATCTCAATTGCCTTTCGACCCAAGCAAAATCTGGGGAGCTGCATGTTTTGGGGAAAATTTTACAATTTTAAGTAACTGGTAGAGCTGTGAGCCTTTGGCCAGCGGTCACCTAGATGAAACCGAATTGATTGTGACTATTTCCTGATGGCAGTGTAATAAAGAGGCAACGCACGTTGGATACTTGTTATGGTGATAATATAAAGCGCTATTATACAGGGGTGTGAGAGTCCCTCTTTTAGTTTCAATGAAATAAAATAGTGCAAATTTCAGCTTTTTTTGTATTTTCAGCTTATGTTGGGCATTTTAACCAAAATTTGGTAAGTGTTTTTCCTATTTTTTTGGTCTGTGACCTCTCACACCCCTGTATATAATACTGATTATTATTATTATTATTAGATGACTATGTCATTCTTTGATGGTAATATACTATATGTATACATTTGTCATGTATGTAAAGATACATAAAGACAATACCATTCCGTATGTTTATTTGATTGTAATTCATAATTAAAGTCCATGTAAAATTTTACACACGTGGAATGGTCTTTTAGTTGCTGTAATTAAACATAAGAAAACACATTTCTCATGGTTGTATTTCAGTAGCTATGTCCTGATGCTAACAGTACTGAAGGAGGAGAGTGGAAGATGAAGAAGAAACAAAGCAAGATGCTGAAGGTGTGGATCTGAAAGGACCCAACCCACCTTTTTGTCGGACCGAGGTCTATGGGTACGAACAAACTGGACAATAATTCTTTGCCTCAAAGTTGATATGTGGGATGAGTGAAAAACTTGCTGCTTTAAGTATCAGTGTTAAGTATCAGAAGTTGGCTGAGTTTTTTTTCAACACTGCCAACTCAATGTTCTTGCACACTATCTCTAAAGTGGTGCTAACAAATTTGCAACAAGTGTATTAAATTTTTTAAATATGGTTTCCAAAACATTGGAGGCTCTTAAATTCCTGCGTGATTTAAAATTAAAAAAATACGTGCTTTTAAAAAAAAAAATCTCCTTCGCATTAGATTGGTAATGGTCATAATCGCTTTGAGAGAACATTTTATTGCTCTACAAATAACCAGAGAAACTACTTTTATTTTACAGCAAAGAAAGTTCAATGAATTTCATGGACATTTGAATGGATTTTGTGGTATAATGTCGTTACCTACCAGGCTCCTGCTTTCAAAGCCCCTTACTGTTATCATATATCCTTTCATTTTCTATATATTTCTGAGTATGGTTTTCAGGGTCCGGGTCTCAGGCCAGAGGCCAGGAGGACCTGACTACTGGTATCCTGGAACCAGTACTCCTGTCCCAGGGCCGGGTTGTCGGCGGCCAAACCGAATCCCCCTCAGGGTTCTTGTTAAGAAAACCGATGAGGAGGGTAGTGGTTACCCTGGTAGAACTAAAAATAACCATCTACCTGTAACGAGGGCCAGCTCTGGAGAGCGGCTAAAGGCGGTCATCCAGCACTGCTTGACATGATGCCTTTCGCATTTGGGGGGGGAATCCCCAAGGCTAGGGCCCACCGCCGAAAGGTGGTTCGGCGTCAGGAAGGGGCATCCGGCCGATTAAAAAAAACCGCCTCCACGAAATCCTCATGAAGACAATACAAGAGGGCAACCAACAAGCACGAAGGTTGGGGTGGGTGTCACCTACTTACCATAAGAAGAAAGGTGAAGGAATCACCAACGGGCCGCGCAAGCCGTTGCTTTGCATCATGGACGGCGTCAAACCTGACGAGCCGGCGGGTGAGGGTGGACGTCTGAATTAGGGGGGAGCGATGAGAGGGAAGGGTGTGGAGTTTTGCGAAGAGTTAAGGATTTTTCTTTTTCCTCAAAAAATATAAAAAAAGTAAAGGGGGGAGGGGAGGGGGAGCTAGGAGGGTGGAGTTGAGGGAAGGAAGTAGAAGTTGTGGTGGGCAGAACTAAGGGGGGGGACGGATTGGGGGGTGGAGTAGTGGTATAGGAGGACAATAGTGCGAGAAGGTATGGAGGTGAGAAGGCGGAGCGATAGGGTGATGACCGGTAATGGCTTTGAGGAGGAGGTAGTGGGGCTCATTTGCGGCTATGATCCGCAGAGCGGTAGAAAAAGCATGGAAAGAAGGAGAATTTATGATGAGAGGCGGGGATGGTGATAGGAAACAGACCCACTGGGGGGCGAAGTAGTTCTCTGTGTTTGGTGATTTTAAATGGACATGTGGCGGGAAAGGGATCGATGGGTTTGCGGGGGGTTCACGGGAGCGGGAACCGGGTTTGGGGAGAGAAGAGAGAGAGAAGAGAGGAAAACCTGGAAGGAAGGACTGTTTAGAGTTTTTGATTGAGAAGGAGATGTGCATAGCGTATACGTTGGTTTAAGGAAAGAGGGACAAAGGAAAGTGACCTTTAGTTCAGGAGGAGGAGGAAGCAGGAGGAGGAGGGTCCCAAAAAAGGGAAGATTGATTTTGTTGCTGTGGGTAAGGAGAGGAGAAAGTTTTTAAGGAATGTTAAGGTAATTCCCTGGATTACAACATAGGTGGTGTTGCCGATGTGGACAAGTGGAAGTGGAAAAAAAGTGCGTGAGGAAGGTAGTGCATGTGAGGAGGGAAAGTATGGAAGCTGAAAGAAGAGAGACAAAGAATGGAATTTTGAGGATGGAGGTGGGCGAGCTTGTGGGGGATTGTGTCCGATCGGTGGGGGTGTTTTAAGGAAGGGGTGTTACAGGCGTGTGATGAAGGTGTGGGAAAAAGAAAGGGAGGAGAGACAGGAAAAATACGGGGTGGACGGTTGGTGGAATGATGAGGTGAAGGAGGCGAATGAAGATAGGAGGAGAAAGAGGAAAGAAGGATGCGTATAAGGAAATGAGGAGAAATGGTACGGAGAGAATAACGTGAAGGTGGTATAAGAGATTGGAAGAAAGAGAGCAAAGACAAGTGTTGCGAGGGCTATGAAGGAGCAGGGGCTGAGCAGGGGGTGATTGAGTTGAGTGGAGAACCCAAACAAGGTGTACTACGTAGTGAAGCAATGAAAAGAAGGGATAAAAAAGGAAAAGACGTTGAAGGGGGAAAGATGTATGAGAGAGAGGAAGTGATGGCAAAGTTGAACTTCGTGGAAGATAGAGGCAGGGTCTGGAAGGGGCATATGGAGAGAATCAGGAATGAGGAGGGAATGAATGGGATCAGAGCGGTGGTGGAGGCTGATGTGGTGGAAGGGCCCGTTGAGAGAGTCAGTCAGGAAGAAGTGGTAAATGCCAATTGGAGAATGAAACAGGGAGAGTGAGATGGACCCCCGGGAAGTGAGTTGAGATATGATTATTGTGAGTGGAGATAGGGATTGGTTTTTTGTGTGATGAGAGTTTGTGTCAGAGGGTGTTAGATGGAGGAGGAATGCCGGTGGAGTGGGGTGTGAGTGTGTTGAGTTCCACATTTTTAAGGGAAAAGGGGACTGCATGAGATGGGGTGCATATAGGGGTGTGAGGTTGGTGGAGCATGCGATGAAAATTGTGGAGGGTACTAGAGAACAGAATTCGGAAGATAGTGAAAAGTGGATGAGATGCAATTTGGTTTTATGCAAGGGAAGGGAACCATGTGCAGTGTTCTTTTGAGGAGGATGCAAGAGGAATATCGCAAGCAAAAGGGAAGAGCTGTTGTAGATGTCGCTTGGGACCGGGAGAAGGCCTTTGATAGAGTAGGACCGAGGAAGTGTATGGAGTGCAATGAGAAGAGGGGGATAACCAGAAAGTGGTGGTTTTAGAGCGGTGATGAGGCGGTATGAAGGAGCAAAAACAAGGGTTAGAGTAGGGGTCTGAGGGTTTGAGGTGAAGGTGGGTGGATTGCTCAGGGTTCTGTGCTGTCGACGTTGGTGTTTGCAATTGTGGATGATGTGGTTACGGAAGAGTGCAAAAGAAGTTTGTTTGATGAGTGAGATGCTGATGATTTAGTTTTAATGTGTGAGGCAATGGTGGGTTTGAGGGAGAAGTTTGGAAGTGGAAGAGGCTATTTGAGAGTAAGGGCCTGAAGGGTAAACCTTGGGACGACTAAAGTGATGGTGAGTGGGGGGAGGAGGGGGAGGGTGTTAGTGCGAAGGTGGACCAATGGGAATATGTGGAAGAGGGGTGAGGGCCAATTCAGTGTGGTGTGAGAAAAGAAAGTGGGAAATGGGTTCATGGGAGAGGCACAACGATGAAGAGAGGACCCAGTGTGGAAAGAGACTTTGTGTGTGGAAGATGCAAGAGGGAGTTGAGGGAGGTGGGGAAGGGGGAAGGAGGGGAAAAGTTGTGTGATGAGGGTGGAAAACAGTGAAGGAGTTCACATACCTACGTGACAGGATTAGTGCGGGTGGGGGATGTGAGGGGGCTGTGACAGCCAGAGTAAGGTAGGGTGGGTGAAGTTTAGAGAAGAGAAGGGAAGGTTGTTACTTGGGAGAAGATTCCTTGAAGATTTGAAAGGGTTGGTGTTGGTGTATAGGAGTGTGTGAGATCAGTGATGCTGTAGGGAGTGAGACATGGTGTCAGTGAAAATGAGATGGGGATTTTGAGAAGGGCAGGGGAGAGGAGCAAGGTGGTGAGGGCTATGTGTGGTGTGAAATTGATGGATAGGAAGAAAGATGAGGATTTGCTGCAGGGATGTTGGGTTGGGAAAGAGGCGGGGCCTGCTCCCGGCTGACCAGACTGGCGAAGCGGAATGGTTGTGTTTTGTAAGAATGTTTATGGGCACGTGCGCGAAGGAAGGATGAGAGCATGTTTTAAAAAGGGCGGCTTTTGGAGTTTGAGGTGGGGTTTGAGAAGAGGGGCCGACCAAAGCGGACATGGAGGAAGCTGGAAAGCAAGCAAGTGGAGGAGGAGAGTAGGAGGGTGGGTTGAGGATATGGGGGATGCAGTGGAATCTGGCGAAGTGAAAGGAGGGAGTAGTAAGGGCGGTTGCTGCAAGAGTGAGGTGAATCGGGCACCCCGGGTGCGGGCGGGACAAAACCGGACTTTTAAAACTTTGGTTTTACTACTACTATACTTATATAAAAAGTAATTATGGTATATCCATGGCGATACCTTCTCACTAAGCTCTATATATAGGTCATGTTTGGAATTCTGTGTGTTGCCTTAACTCCATGAAAATTAAAATTTAGTAAAAATTGTGTTTTTGTCAATGTGGTGCACTTTATTTGGTATATCTTGGGAAAACGGTTTTCTTGCCTACCTTAAGAAAGGTACCTCCTGGAATAATTTTGACCAAATCACAGATGATGATATAATTTAAAAGGTTTCAAAAAAAAGCAAAGGTGGTGTGTTTTCTTCATGTGTTACAGGATAGATATAGACATTTTAAGACAGCCACAGAAGGACAGTCAGTATCACCACAAATTAGCCATTTCTATTATGTGTTTGTCAACCATGTAATGGGGGATGAAGGCTGTTGCTCATTTATGGCAGGAGTTTGTTTTAGAGATGAGATACAGACTGGAAAACAATTACGTCATTCAGGGTAAGAGTAAAGAACTTTCTTTCTATTGCTGTACAAAAAAAATGGTGGGAAAATTTTGAGAATGCGTGTATCAATATTATAGGAAATGACTCTTGAATTTAATAACTATACTCTGTCCAGTTGAGATGAAGTAAGCGACATGTCTAAACAGTTGCGGTATGCAGTATCAGTGTTGCCTTAATGAACAAAACATCAACATCGGCGTGACCCGAGTGCAAGTCTTTTCAAAAACTTAATGGTAGGAGTTGGAAAGAATACCGTAGCCACTGTAGTCTGGGGGAAAAGATTAAACTTACCTCTCTGAAAGACTTCCAATATAGTCTCTATTTTTTCGAAAAAAACACGGAATTGCCGAAAATCGTTGATACATGAAGCACGTGGAAGAATCAAATGTATTAAGCAGAAATATCATTTGATTACTAGCAATAGTTAAACAATGTTACTTCCACAAGAATTGGTTCATTTCTAACAAGCTGAAGCTCAACTTCTGGTCCCCAACAATATAGCATGATCGAAACATACATGATAAGAATTGTTATCACTTAGTACACAAATACTTGCATCTCATTGGTCAACAGGCTAATTAATATATTTCTGCATTGTATAGTAGAAAATTGCTCAACATGCAATATATTCCATATTGCTCAATGAATACAGCTAGTATTAGGCCTCTACTTTACATACATTAAAACTATAGGTGAAAAAAAATATTGTGCATCTGTGGAAGAAACTGAACAAATCAAGGTCCAGCTCTGGTTCCAGCTCCCTTCGATGAGCAAAATCCCAATATGGCATTTTTAATCAATGTATCAATCTAACAACTAATTTGATTGGTGGGCAACCTCAGTGTTAATGTACCAGCTTACAGTAACACTTCAAAAAGATGATATGTAACTTGCAAGTAGGTGGGTATGGTTTAAGGCTAGCTCAGGAGGATCTATTTTGTGTAATTTTTCCCAATCATGTTATCGCACCTATCTGTTTTCAATCTCTAGAAGTGTCGTCACTTATATAATCCATTTGTTCATAAGAATTAATCTACCTTGCTTTTCTTCAAATTGGACCTGAGTGACCTCAAAGCCCTTAACATGTATGTGGTGCTCCTTGTATTTGTATTTCAGACTAGGAGAATCAACACATCCAAACATGGGATGTTGCCTCTTACATCAAAAACTACAGGTGAGATATGTGGTATATTTGTAACCAAGTCAAGTGCATATGTAGTGGAAAATCTCATGTCTTCAACATTGTTTAAATATCCAAGTTGTAACTGGTGATTGGTGAAGTTTTTATTACCTTGTGAAATAATGCTACATTCAAGAATCGATAATCGCTATAGCATTCACAGTTTGGTATTGTTAAGCTTCCTTTCTTAACAACTTGAATACTGTAAATGTTTTTGTATTGAGGCATTGAACATCAAGTGCCAAACATGTTTTAAAGGATAACCTTAGTTTATTCCCTTTAATTATATTAACACAAAAACCCATTCTTCAACCATATACGTCTAGCCCTTTCCTTTCATTCATTATCATTGTGTTTTATTTTGTTCAACTGTCCATTTATAGTACGAAAAAGCGGTCAGAGACCGTTATTTTAAACCTTGAATATCATCACACGTTATTTTCGAAAAGTGGTCTTGGACACTTCCGGAGGAAGAAAAAAGAAAAATAACGGTTGATGAACTATTCATAGTTATTAAACAAAAAAGGACACAATTGCAACAAGGAAAATTCTAGAAACATCTGAGCCTCAGGTGGTACAAATGAAAGAAATAAACAGTAAACAAATAGGAAAGACTCAATAAAAAAGATTATTGTGAACACCCAGATTGCCATCGCTGTTCGTAATTTGTCGATTGCGATTCAGCCAAAGAGCGAGGGATTGTAGTTTATGCAAATTTCTCTTCACTATTTTTAAAGGGAAATCCGGAACATTGTTTCTCCTTAGTGTTGAAAATAAAAAACGGTGAAAGAACAGGTGAGACTCAATACAAAGCTTTATTGTGATTGGTCGGATAACTCCGCTGGTTAGAAACACAAGTATATCGCAGAACGATCAGGCAGAAAGGATAGTGATTACAAAGTCATGGAAATCTTCAGGTGACTCAATACAAAGATATTGTGGATTGTAGGATTACCATCTTCTGTTTAGCTAAAGACAGGTATATCGTCACAAATCAGACCCCAAGCTAGTGATTTCAAAGTCATGGAAATCTTCAAATAGACAATAAACATGTTGCTTTTATTTTAAAATGGTAAAACAATTTGAACAATAGATATCCGTAACGCCTGATCACTGAATCGGGATTTAAAATAAAAATGAGGGAGAAGCGCATGCAAAAGAGAAGGGAATTTCTGCCTTTGTTTTCTTTATATAACGCAATCGAGTGCTAGTGATAGCCGGAAGACATAGCCTATTTAAGAATTGCCTAAGATAGGATATCTTCTTAGCTAAAACTTCTTAGCACCAACCTGCAGTCAACATTCGGTAGTCACCTCGAATAACTCTGTATCAAGATCTTTAATTCGTGGTGTCAGAATCCGGGGTCAGATATACGTGTAAAATGGTTATTTGAACTGTACCTACTTAAATATCCAAACCTGCCTACTAAATAACCATTACACATGGCTTAAACAGTCAATAGGATAATCTGCTCAACAGATGGGCCATTTGTAAATCAGATCAGGCTTTCCTCAACAATAGGATTATCTCTCCAGAAGAGTGAACCTATTATCGACTATAGACGTTGGTGTTAGACTCCTGCACAAGTGAACATAACAGCACAATTGGTGTTTTTAATTAAGAAAAAACCTAACGCTGCTTCAAGATGTTTAAAAAAAAAAATACACTCTCAATTTTACTAATAATTATATAAGATCTATATTCGTTCTTGTCACGACGTATATGTAAGATAAAGAATTTAAAACACACCGTTATGAAAAATAATGGCTTGCCCGTTAGACTCCGACCTAGCGGCTCGCCTAAAGGCTCGCCACTAGTCGGAGTCTAACAGGCTCACCAGACCTTATCAAAACACCATTATTTTTAATAACGGTGTGCTTCTCATCCTTTATCTATTACATAGATGCTGAACTGCTGCATCGATAGAAAGATTGCCAGGGAGGAAAGACTACGCCAACAAGGTCTCTCTACCACTGACAGCAGTCCTACAGATACCTCCAATCCTGAAATTGGCAGTCTTGACTCAAACTCAAAAAGTAAGAATGACAATGAGGATGACGACAGCGAGGAGCTAGTCACTCCCAGAGAGGATGAGACCCAGAAGGTGACGGTCACTAGGATTTCTATCAAGAGCGAAAGTGACAGTGAGGATGAATTCTTTGAGTGTGCTGACCAGACTCCTGATACCGAGCAGGGCAGTTCTATCTCTGCCTCGGGTGGCAGAGAGACATCACCTGAAGGTGATAAGACAATGAGTGAGGCTACAGAGTCAAAAGGTGATGATGATGATGTCTTTGCTGGAGGGACTGAGAAGGAAGAGGTTAAGGAAAAGGAAACTGATGAGCACAAACCAGAAGGAAGATTGACTCAGTGTGGGGAGTTGAGGCTTTTGTATAGGGATGAAGAGTTGTACATTCCTGTTACACAGGTAAATGCAACTGCCACTTTTTGCTCAATTTTTAAAAAAAATTACTTCTTTATATATAAATTGATAAAAATAGACAATGTCTCACAATGCATCCTAAATGGTGCCAGTATCTGACTTGCTGAGTTCAAGTACCTGAACATTGGCACCATTCAAGATGTACTTTGGAATATGTGCCAATCATCTGTAGTACATACAAACATTTTGGTGGCAAGTTTTTTTGGCTCTATCTGAAGTATGGTGGGGGGGTAGGTGTAGTCTCCATCACAATTCCTTTTCTGAAATAGGCATCTACATATGTGCGCGAGAGTTGCTGCGTGTACGCGAAGACTATGTATTTCCTTTGCCATGCTTCCGTCTGGCGGGAATGCTGGCGTAGTCTTGACGCACAGAGAAAGGAATTATGACAGAGTATAGGGTTGTGTGTCCATCTGTCTGTCTTTGTAGTATGTAGCCTGTATGTGTGATTTGACCACCATTTCTTTGTCCTGCGTCGATGCGCATTTGTGGGTGTACGTAAGTGTTTGGAATGTATTTCACATATATATGATTGATTTCCTTTGGCTTATGCAGATGTTTGCATTGGCAGAATTAGCATGAACTTATAAATTAACTTTGAACAGCAAGTGCACAATGGTTCATTCATACAGTTGATGCTTGATGTATGTTTGCATTTGTTGTTTTGGTGTGTATTTCACTAATACCTGAATACAAATTTGTGGGGACAAAGATTTCGACGGGTAATACCAGACTCTCATCTTCCTATATCTTATGCTATTTGTACATAAGTTCAGTGTTTAACAGAGTTACTTTCTTTTTTATTTTAAGGACCCAGCACCCATGACTGAAGACATGTTAGAAGAGCATGCCGAAGTCTTAGCTAATCTAGGTACTAGTGTCGAAGGAGCAGAGCTGCGGGCTAAGATGCAAAGTGCTTGTCTGCTCTCTGATATGGAAGCATTTAAGGTCAGCCATCTTGGATCAAAGCTCATATTTCAAAACATAGGCTTTATATACAGTTTTCATCTTGATAGAATGGCCTTTACCCAAATACCCCATCTCTAAAGTTTCGCATCGATATTTCAATCCGTTTTGATGTGACAGCTACAAACGTGATTTTGTGAGCCCATAGAGTACTCTGTAAAACTAATATTGGTCAACCAAAATGGAGTACACTTTCACTCATAACTCCCAAACCAAACATCATTTAGCCCTAAGATTTTACAGGGTAAATGAGAAAAATAGTAGCTTTCTTCTAATACCAAAATTTTGACCACTTCTGGTAAAATCTGGGGTTCTGGGACGAGGCTATTAGCGATCGGGCCATGGACCTTTTTGTCATATTGTGGTTGTCATGATTTTGGGCTCTTGCCATGTACATCCGGCTAGATTCACATGTTTTTCAGTGCCTTTGTGCACTGGTCTCTCAAGGGAAAGAAAATAATTGAATTATCCAATTGGAAAAAAGATGCCTGCTGAAAAGTGCCCTAACCTTTGTTTCAAAATATTGCATAGCAATATCTTAAAGGCACTATCAGTGATTCATCAGAATTAGTCAAAATATTTGAAATTGGCAGGGAATCGCTGAACGTGTAGGATATATCTGTAAGAAATCCTCCTAAGTTGCTTTTTACAACTAAAGAATTGAGTAGTAGTAGTAGTAAAACCAAAGTTTTAAATCCAGTTTCATCCCCGCTAACTGGGTTGGTCGGATTCACCTCACATTCACAGCAGTTCTGCTGTGTGAGGATTTATTGGAGCAAAGATAACTGATCGGATGCCCTTCCTGACGTCAATGTGCTGGATGGCCGTCTTAGCTCTCCAGAGCCAACGCCTTGTAGGTAGATCTTTTTAGTTCTACCCGGGTAACCAGCTACCCTTCTCATCGGATTTTCTTAAAAATCAGATGGGGTGACGGTTTAGCCGCCGACAACCCAGCACTGGGACAGATAGTATTGGTTACCAGGATACAGGATGACCTGGGTTTTGCAGTGACAGAAAAGGAAAAGGAAAACGTAGTGGTCTCAGAAAGAACGTGACTCTCCATTCAGTAATGACTCTAAAGTATCCGATTTTTGAACTTATTAGGTTGCTGCTCTGGTCGTGTCACTTGCAGGGTTAATGTTAGGATACTGTTCTTCTTATAGACATGCACAAAATGTGATTTTTAATATGTTTTTTTTAATTTTCTGATTCAGCAAATCACTGATAGTGCCTTTAATTTCCAAATGATTTGTTAATCACACTCAGAAGTTGAAGCTCAAGTTATGATAGTTTCTATGCACAAACAGTGTATTGTGATCTGACAGTACAGGTCAAATTAGACAAGGTGTATTTTAGCAACATTCATCTAATTTAACTATGCTATTGAGTATGTACTTCCATGTTTAAAACACAATGTATTTCCCTCTGTCTTAGTATTTTGCAGTGTTCAAAGTAGAAAACTTTTATGTTCTCATTGCAATCGTATCTGAACGAGTCCCAGGGGTACTCAACCCCAAATTGGGTACAGGTGTGCGTCCACCAGGTAAAAAAATTGAACCGTGTTTATAGTGACCAAATGGTACAAATATATGACCCATTTATATAGTTGGTTCCGAAATTTCAACCCATTACTAGCTGGCTTTGTCAAGAAAAGACGGGTCCTGAACGGAACCTGAATCTAGTCTGAAATCAATCTCGAGGGGAGAAAATGTTATTTATGCCGAAATCAAAATAACTCAACCTCTTAATTAACACAAGCTTGTTTCTATCTCGAAACTCGCTCCAATGGATCATGCTTTTGCATATGCATTACCTCTGCATATGTTAAGTTTATTTGGTTCGATCCTTAGCTCTACTATATACATTGTATATACACCTGTAGAAACTAAGTAAGGTCATGTTATCAACATCGTGCTCACGTTTCGTGAACTAAATTCATTAATGCTAATTCCATCACGAGAAGCATTTTCCAGTATGAAACTCGCTCTCATGGATCATGCCATTGTACCGTGCTTCAATTAATCTGTTAATTCTAAGTATATTTTTTTTTTTTTTTTTTTTTCTGAACGAGTCCCAGGGGTACTCAACCCCAAATTGGGTACAGGTGTGCGTCCACCAGGTAAAAAAATTGAACCGTGTTTATAGTGACCAAATGGTACAAATATATGACCCATTTATATAGTTGGTTCCGAAATTTCAACCCATTACTAGCTGGCTTTGTCAAGAAAAGACGGGTCCTGAACGGAACCTGAATCTAGTCTGAAATCAATCTCGAGGGGAGAAAATGTTATTTATGCCGAAATCAAAATAACTCAACCTCTTAATTAACACAAGCTTGTTTCTATCTCGAAACTCGCTCCAATGGATCATGCTTTTGCATATGCATTACCTCTGCATATGTTAAGTTTATTTGGTTCGATCCTTAGCTCTACTATATACATTGTATATACACCTGTAGAAACTAAGTAAGGTCATGTTATCAACATCGTGCTCACGTTTCGTGAACTAAATTCATTAATGCTAATTCCATCACGAGAAGCATTTTCCAGTATGAAACTCGCTCTCATGGATCATGCCATTGTACCGTGCTTCAATTAATCTGTTAATTCTAAGTATATTTTTTTTTTTTTTTTTTTTTCTGAACGAGTCCCAGGGGTACTCAACCCCAAATTGGGTACAGGTGTGCGTCCACCAGGTAAAAAAATTGAACCGTGTTTATAGTGACCAAATGGTACAAATATATGACCCATTTATATAGTTGGTTCCGAAATTTCAACCCATTACTAGCTGGCTTTGAAATTTCACACCATGTTTCATAGTAATCTTAGCAAAAATCAGCCCATTTCAAAGTATTTTTTCATAAAAATTGGAAAAATCAACTAATTTCATTGTGATTTTACTGTAATCAGAAAAATTGATGTATTTTCATAGTAAATTGTGACCAAAAATAGAAAAATGGTCCCATTTATATTGTAACAATGATCTAAAAAAATGACCCATCTTATATAGCATGGTGGGAAAAACGACCCATCGTTATAGTAAGGGATGAAAATGTGACCCATACCGGCAGCCGGCACATATGTACCTACCCTTTTCCACGGGGGGATGAGTGTTGTTTGTTTATTGAATGGCTTGTGGTGGTGTCAGGATTTATTCAGCTTGGTAAGCTGATCCAGGGCCTCGTGATACGGATGCTCCTAACACGGATGGGACAGATTGGAACTGCAGGGGTTTTCACCCTACTCTTATTCAAAACTGGCTGCAATGTACATGTATACTTGTGACTCTCTGTACACGGGACCAATGGCTTAACATCCCCTCTGGCTTACATGATGCTTTCATGATTCATTTGCCCAATTCCAAGTGAACCATGGAGGAGAGCAGTATTCTGTTTTTAATCAATAGCTGGTATGCAGATCAAATCCAAAATTGAGTACTCGAATAAATCCCAGCAAGTGTCCCCACCGGGGTTCGAACCCAGGATTTTTTTTGTAAATTTGTGCCACAGACACGCACCCTAACCGCTAGACTTGCCATCCTACTACATAGAAGTGGGGCAAATTTTAAATTTGATTATATGTTTTCTCATTGCCGTTGCATCAAAGTATAATCACCACATCTGTATGTAGTATGTAGTTATACAATTCTTTCTGGGATTTGTCTTCACTTACAGGCAGCCAATCCTGGCTGTGTTCTTGAAGACTTTGTGAGGTGGTACTCCCCTCGAGATTGGATTGATGAAGATGAGGATGATGAGGAGGTTGGTCAAGAAGAGGAAGCCATGGAGGTTGATGAAGCCCAGGAAGACAGCACACCCAAGAAACAAATTAGAGGTCAATTATCTCAAAGAATGCAGGTAGGTATAGGCAATAAAGTATATATGCTTACATGAAATTCAGCTTGACTTTAATACGTCCCTAGAACATGTATTTGGAAAGATCCAAATAACACCTTTACTAATTCAGTCACTTTGAAAAGGACTTAATCGCAACATTTGTTAGGTGTGATTTATTTAACCTTTTCAGCCTAGTAAATCATTTTGCCCATACAAGGAGTTCTTGTGGAAAAAAATGAGTGTAATAGGTCTGTGATAAATACCTGCGTACCCACCCGCCCTTGGTCTTACCCAGGACCAAATTCCCGAATATGAAGTTTTAAATCATTTAATTTTGACACCGCTTTCAACAATCTGTTACTATATATACAATGCTTGAATGATATAATTTTTATGTGAAGGGTCACCTGAGATTGATGGTAAGGATATGGTCAAAGGTCACACAGGAATCCCAAACAGTTGGAAAAATTGACTGATTTGGCATATGGCTAAAGGAACCAGTTAGAAATTGATAAGTTTAAACCTTCCTAGATGTTATCTAGTAATCAGATGAGACTAGTTCCAGAACCGCCTTGCTTTATTTCCTTGTTGCTTTTTTTTTTATTAGCTCCCAGGCAATACATGGTTAGAGGTATGGGGTCAGGCGAAGCCAGTACCAGCACACCGGCAGAGAAGACTATTTGACGACACCAAGGAAGCGGAAAAAGTCTTGCATTTCCTGTCGTCACTCTTACCTGGAGAAGTTGTCCTTAATCTGATGCCACTTATAATACATGCTGCTCTTAGAAAGCTAGAACAAATAGGTGAATAAAACAGGATATAATCCTAGCAATAGCATGTAAAAGTACGAAAAGGGTAATATTTGGATTGGCAACCAAGAAGTTAGCCCGGGGAGGCACTGACCTAAAATGGCAGTACAGGTAATGTGCTGCAGTCAAGACCCCCCAGTTTGCATCTATCCTGCAGTTCTTTAGACACTCTGTTAAACTATGTTTCAGTTCTTAAGACACCTACTTCACCACAAAAATCACAAATTTTGCCAGTTCTTAAGTTCCTAAACCTCAAATTTGGCCCAAAATTCAGTTCGCAAGTCCATAAAATTGGCCAAAAATATTCAGTTCCCAAGACCCTACTTTTGCCAAAATTTAAGTACACATGCCCCCAAGGTTGGCGCATCACACCGCGCACCCCTATCCAAACCAAAGTTGAGTGCCCCCAGGGAAATTAGATGGAAAAGGAAGTCTATAACAGTGTTGAGTAGCAACTGGGGATAAACAATAAAGGGACAGTGACTCAGCAAAAGTAGCTCAATGCGTACCCAATGACCACTCTCTCCAAGAGTTTTTCTGCAATGTAGGTCAATGGATTTGTTGTTGTTGCTGAAATAGCATTGCCTCGAGCTCTGTACATGTAACAGTTTGAACAAAATGCTTGGTGGCTTGAGTGATACACTTGGTGGTGTTTGCAGTTTAAATTGAAAAGAAAAGTTCGTCTCCATTGCTTCAGAGCATCCCTGTTCTTGACAGCCTGGTATTTTTTTTTTTTTTTTGCAAATCTTGCTTCGAGAAATTTCTGGTCCTTAGAGACTAGTGAAAACAGGTCTCCAAATTATACCAAATTCAACTCACAAATTTCTAGATGGTGGAAATGTAAAGATGCACACTTCATGTGTTTGTGTTTAATTGGAAAATGTGCAATCCTTATATGGCATTGAGTTCATATCATTACAAAGTTTGAAAACATTTGGTGATTTTATAAGAAAGCAATTAAAAAAGATTTCTTTTAAATAATGATATAAATCAATCCCATCATTACAAATATTTAGCAGTTAGCCTTTGTTACTCAGAGTTTGCATCAGTATTTTGTTGTTTATGTATTTTCAGATATAGAGGCGGTAGTGTCCCTGAAAACTCACTTTCCAATGGTAGTCAACACTGCATCTAGAATCACTAGGTCTCCAATGCAAGATATCAAGAAATATGAGGTAGGTTGTCATGACAACTGCACAGTAAATAGGATGCAAGCTAGCTATGGTTTATGAGAGGGGGAGATCTGTGTAATTCCCAAAATAATATCAAAGATTTATAAGAGCAGCTTTCTGATAAAATAGCATATAGTAGTGATGCACCACATGGTGCTTAAGTCCACTTTTTGGCCCCACAATGGTGGGTGGCATATATTCTTGCGACGGCTGTATACATGTGTCTGGCTGTATATCTGCGACTTGGCGAATAAAAGATGAGATTGTTTGACCATCTAGATGGTGTCATAATGTACGGGCATCCAATATTTTGAGTGGGGGATGCCGGCCGTAGCTCATCTCATTTAGAATTGTGTAATATTTGCTTTTTTTTTTTTTTTTTTTTTTTAAAAATATTGTAAAATTATTTTTATTTCATTCTAAATGAATACAAAGAAATGATGTAACAATTTATTTTTTTGTTTCAAGAGGGGTGCAATTATTTAAAATAATTGCACCTCTCTTGAAAACAAATGTTTCAATCCAAAGGACAAAATCATCGCATGGTGATCGTCATGCTGCGTAAATTGCATTGCGTACAAACACGCCATTTGCCCATGTCAAATATTCCACTACACCGCGAAAATGCTACATCCACTATCCATCTATTGACCCCATAATAGATGGGCGGAGCTTTGATCTAAACCAATCAATTTCTTGTTAACATGATAAACCACACCCACTGAATAGGAATGATCATTAATCCATTGTACCGGTATCAACAAAATCCAACTACCCATGAACTACTTGATAGAGTGGTAGACCGTTAGGACTTCTGGTGCTCTGGGTAGTTTTGCAGGAAGGTATCAGCATGTAAATGAATATTAGTTATCAACAAAAACATGTCATTAATCCACTGCTGACAAAATGCAGCTACTCGTAAATGTTAAACTTGGTCGAGTTGTAGACCATGACAACTTCTGGTGCTCTATGGTTTTGCATCCAGATATCTACATTTTAATGCTATTGACTGAGCTAATTGCATATAAACTAAACAATGTGTGTGTGGGGCCACATGTTTCTTTCCAAAATTTGCCCCCCCCCCAAAAAAAATATATGTTCCATGCCCATTGGGATGGATGACTATGGGCCTGTATTGTGCTTGCTTTCCCAACAACGTCGTCATCGTCATTGTCATTGTCGGCTGCGGGCAGTTGATACAAATTTTCTCCAAGAACAGCAGTCCGAAGTTAGTAAGCTGCCCATTATATAGGGTTTATTTTGTAAAAATACTACTTACTAATTAGCTAATTCCCAAATGATTAACAGAACCCATTTTTTCCATACAGGATCTTGTGAAAACACTTGGCCTGTTTAATCATCGTTGCTCGCCACCAGTCACTCCAGAACAAATTCTTGCCAAAACCTGATGACGGGGGTGCCACACCCGATGAAAAAGAGGCACCGTTACCAGGACCAGATGTACCCTCCCCATCAGGGGGGACTCCATTAAGTCCAAAGACTACTGAAGACCTACAGAAGTTTGTGACTAGTGTGTTGGGAGGAACCTGAGTGGATGTAATCGGAGCTAGTAGAGGAACGGCAGGTGCAATAATCCATAAACTATTTACTGCAGCTCAAAGGGTGAGTCAAGCAAAGGCAAGTTTAGTTTCTGCAAAAACTTATATTGTCCAAATTGGAGAAAAATCACGCTAGTGTATAAGATGCACCAGACACACCTTAACAGGTTGACTTCAGTTATGACTGGGAGGAATAGTTTGTCTTTTAAAGGGGGACAGCCCAATTTCATTATATAAAGTTTCCATTTGATTGAATGACCTTGACCCCAATACCCAATCTCTAAAGTTTCACGCTGATATTTCAATCTGTATTGATATGGGAGCTAAAACATCATTTTGAAGCCCCATTGAAGATGTGTAAGATACTAGTGGTCGACCAACATAGGGCACGTTTTCGCTCATATCATCCAAACCAAACATCCTTTAGCCCTAAGATTTCACAGGGTAGACAAGGAAAATGTAGGCTTTCTTCTGACCTCAAAATTTGACCACATTAAGTAAAATCTGGGGTCCCTGCCAGTGGCTATTAACGATCAGACCATGGCCCTTTAATATAATTGAAATAGGAATTTTTAGTATCTAAAAAAATCAAACTAAATGAGAGTAAAAGATGGGACTTGTCGTAGTACACCGGTATCGGGTACTCAAAAATATCGGACCGCCTGTCCAATATTACACGATACTGGATATTCAAAATTAAGAAGTTCCTCTGTTTTGTTCTCTAAGTAAAGGGTACTGCCAGTACTAATGTGGCTATCTGATTGATCAGAATCACAGCAAAAGGATGATTCAATTAAGGGCCCCAGGAATGCAAATAGAATTGATTGGTTTGTGGTCAAGTCCTTACAAGGAGGGACCAGAACGCAATTCAATATTGGGTTGGTGATGACATCATTTGTGGTATCATTGATTTTTCAGAGAGTAATAGAAACTTCCAGGTGACTGGTGTGAATCTATTCATGAACTGACTGAAAATCAATAGTTTCACTAAGAGTCACTGGTAGTGGTAGTGTCTTTTTCTGGCCCTGTTTATTGGAATGGAATGTCCCAAAAAGATTGGGAGTAGCGTTTCATCTCATTTCCTGGGACCTTTAAGTGTTTCTAATTTTGATCAATGTTCATTGACTCCACAGTCTGCACACATGCTACCAGACCAAGAAGACGACGAAGAAGAAGCGGAAAACCAGAATATCAGTCTCAGCAAACGCTCACACAGCTCCGTTCCTGACTTCCCCCGTCCAGCGGGTCGGGAGTTCATCCTGCGCACGTCACGTTCCCAGACCGGCGCTTACTCACAGCCAACGCCTCAGAGGATGTATTGTGTACTCGTGGATGGCGATTTTAGGATAGCGGGGGCTTTTTCACAGGATACCACATTTCAATGATAGTGTTTTTAGTTTTCGGAATTCTGTCAGGGTTCATTCCATGTTTATGGTATTCAGGATTCAAATAAATCATTCCAACCCCAATAGCACAATTCCTACTGGTTTTATTACAATCTTAAACACGCGAGTCAGTTGAACAAAAAAGATTGACACGAGATGTCAGTTGAAAAAAGTTTCTGACTTTTCTGATTCCACCAAATGATTTGTTTTTGGAACAACATTTCTCAAACACATGTCCAAATTCTATAAATTTTGTTTTCATCATTTTCTTGACATATTTGTCAACAAAATGTACTAAAATGAGTATTTTTACCTTAGTATTTTGCCCAAAGTTTTATTTCTTTAGCACTGATTGACTCCTATATTTGGTCTTCTCACTGACAGACCCCCTCTTTTGAGGTAACTTCTCACCGACTGACCCCTAGTTTTGAGTCCCTTGGCTGATCGTGCCCATCATTCGATTTTGGATGCAATGCAGTGATGAATAGGTGGTATTTTATCGTCATGCTTAGGGATTGAGCATTTACCGCAGCAAACAGCTCAATAATTTTTTATAAAAACTTAAAAGCAAAATAAAACTAAGCTAAAAAAAACCGGCCACATGGTGATCTGATATTGTTATGTGAGCTTCGAAGAGTCAATTTGTAATACCCCTACACTCAGGCTCTTACACAGGCCAAAAGGATAGATATATGCATAACTTTTGGGTTTATGACCACCAGCTTAATGTGTATTTAAAGTGCACAGGGTGGCGCTGTTAAACTAAAGCTGATAGTATAATAATTTTGTACTATTAGATGTTAAAAAAATTGGTTGTTTTAACCAAGCTCAGTGCCCATTAAAGAGCCATCATGTGTTCATGGGAAAACATTTTTTGGGGTTAGACATTTATTTGGGAGGGATGTAATTTAATAAAGTATATGTCTAAGTACGTATAAGAAATGTCTGCCGCAAATGGGAGATTGGGAGGGACTTTTTTAGTGGAGGGGGTTGACACCAGTTTTGGTTCATTTAAGTGTTCAACCTCCCCCACAAAGACCACAGTGCTTTATTCTTTGATTTGTCCCTTGTCAATTATAAAAGAGAAACTGCCTGTTTTAGTGTCTCCTAATATTCTGTAATGTTGCTCCTTTAGATATACTCTCCAGCATCTTATTTTGTTTGACTTTCTTCAAATTCTACCTTACTGATGCTTCACGTTTATTAGCAACCTTTGCCAGTGACCTGTGTTGTTGACAAACATTTATGCCAGAGGCATTTATGGTTCATTGTGGAATTCAAACTATGCTGAGTGCTGACCCAATAAGACTTTAGAATTACATTGTATAGGATTATCGCTAGGTTGGAGAAAACTTAATATATAGATTCCTGGATGTCTATACCAATAAAAAACATGTTATTGTATCTTTCTCTATCACGATGTACCAATAGAGCCCGTTTCCATAAACTTACGTTTAAAAGAATTTTATCATAATATTAAATGTCCAATATATTGAATTTATCTCAGAGTATATTATTCACCTTTTATTATTTTTTACTGTAACATTGAAATTGGAAATTTAATTACATGTCATATTTAAATTATGTGTGTGTGTAAGTTCTAGTTCTGACAAATGCCGCAGTAATCATTTTGGCATTTTTTACATAATGGCAAATTGAGTTCCACGTGTTATTCAACAAACAAAGTCTTTATATGCCACTATGATTTGAAGTAGCCCTTGTCATATACAGTGTTTACACAAACTTTCCAATTCAATTTCACACCGGTTTTTGGCCAGGATTTTATGTCTACCTAGCGTTTTATAGTGAAATAGTTTTTGGCTTTAATATTCCATCATCTTTATATAATGACGGATTCACGTTAAATCTAACATTTTTCCAGGGCTGATAAACCTTTTGCTAATTTCCAAGTGGGGTGGGAATGCTGAGCTGGACTCGCTCATATTTATTTCTCATTAATATCTAGGCTCATAACGCACTTTATTTTGCAGAACCAAACAGGGACTCAAACCGTGTGACCACTTGCATTACAAGAAAATCACAAATCGTAACCAGCCAAGGGATGAACTCAATGTAACAGTCAAATTTTAATCCGGCAAAGCTTTAACAGCAATAATCAATATTAGACAACAATTTTTCTCAAAGACTTTAGACACTTTTTTAAAAATATTTTCAAAATGTTTAAAAAAAAACAAGTAAGAAATTCTGTTTGGTCCTAAAAACAAAAATTAATACAAAAATAGCAGAACCCAAAACCAAAAAATGCAATGACACATCCTTTTTTTAACAACCAACAAAAATGCATTTCCACCTTGTTCTGGGTAAATGAAGAAAACTGCTCCATGTGCACTAGTTAATGATAATTGAATATGATCTAACTAGCTTGTTTCTCTCATTGACAGTCACTATATCATTTTTTATGCAAAAGAGTACTTGTGCTGTACTCAGCACTGTGTTATTAGATCAGAGCATAATATCATAGGCCTTATGTAAGGAATTTGTTTTACCCCTCCCCCTCAGAATAGCGAAAAGGTTTAAGACATGGTTTCAGAATTGACCAAGGTTTTAGTGGCCAAAGTGTGAAAACATTCATATCTGGAGCAAAAATAACCATGTGTGAATTTTTAAGATGTTTCTTTCTAGGGTACAATTGTTCGTAGATTATGAATTTTTAATCGAACACCCTGTACCATGCACCAGTTTTGCTACAAAAATTGATTTAGGCCAATTTGGTCCGAAATCACACTTTTCGGGTGACACCCAATTTTCCCTACCAACTTGGAATACTTACAGAGTCTACAATATACATCTATATGACCTTTAGTGTTCAATATCAGTTCAAGTACTAACTTATGGATTCAGTATTTGTTTTATCATATTATTTCATAATTTGTCACACCAGAACCAGTCAAATTTGCATGTCCCGTGACAAAAACGACATTCAAAATTAGCACTTTCGCACAAAATATTTTGCTTTGCACAATCACATCTTGAAAGAAGGGTCTACAGTAATGTTTTACCTGTCAGTTTATGCAATTTAATTAAGCTTCAATTGATACCTAACTTTCTTCATTTCAGTATGATAACTCCAAAAATACAAAAATGTTTTCCCCTACCCCTTGATTTTTCCAATGCGTGCAAAAAATATTGTTGTTCAATAAAATTGTAAACTACGAGAAAACAAAAAAGAGCTATAGGCTTGAAATTTAATCGATTATGCCCATAACAGTCCCTACATATTTTGGTAACTTAACTTTGTTTTACCTTGTCTAAAATTGAGGAATTTTTTTTTTTATCAATTTGCGGGATCCAAATTTTACCTAAACTCGGCACTTCGAGAACCCGTGCAAATAAACAAAGGGTTACATCATTGAAAAGTGTATCGATTATCCCAATCCATATTCCCACAAGAATATGTCTTAATTTTTTGTCAAACTGCAAAATATTTGAGAAATTTTTTTTTTATCAAAGCAAGATGCAATTATCATCAAAATACATAGGTTTTCTAATGGGACTGCATTTTTTTTTTCTGTTTTTTTTTTGTTTTTTTTTGTTGTTGTTTTTTTTTTTTTTTTTTTTTGTTGCGCAATACCCCAAAATGCGATATCTCGAACGTCATCCACATTTGCATTTTTTCTTCAGATTTGGATTCTACACCAATTTACCTTACGAAAACATGTGTTGTTTCCCTGTTAAAGCACCTTCAATTTTTGACCCTTTTTGGCAGTAAAACCCTAGGTCGAATCTGAACTCATGTCTTACACCTTTGGTTGTGTCGTATGGACCCTCTCATCATGCTAGGAGTTGAGTACTCTCAAATTGTGGTATTACCCTTTTCAAAGGGGCCAATTTAAGTGTGCACAGGGGTCAAACTTTTAAGATTCCCCATCATGTTGAAATTATGCCATATTGTCCATCTAATCGTAAGGATTCAGAAAAAAATGTGTACTTTGTACCATCACAACATTGGTTTTGGATTTAATAGGATAAACATGACTAAAATGGTAAAAAAGGCAATCTCAATTTGTACTAACTACCAAAGGCGTCAAACCTTTCTGTATTGAGGGGTAACTATGTTTGACCTGGTTCCGTGCTCCTCCTCTAATATCACTATCCACACATTTGGTTTCCTTTCCTTTCTAATTATAGAAAAAGCATTTTTTTTGTTTTAATGGGTTCAAATTACATGTATCCACTGAAAAAATGGACAGATAAAATAATGTTTCAAAGTCAAGGGTTTTATTTCCTTGTGTGTTCATACAACTTGGTTCTACTAATATTGTCAGTTTGAGAACAAATTTCAGAAATTAAATCTAAGAAATTGGGTATCTCTATGTACCACTTGAAAATTTTGCTTTTTAAATAAATTGCAAAACTAAAAACTTTTTTCCAAATGAGCATCGAAACATTGCAGAGAAATCAACATCACAAGCCTCCTTATCCACTTGCGACACTCTGATCGCATTATGCAAAGGTAAAATTAGTGTGAGTGCTGCACCCACAGCGCGTGTGGAAACCCATATTCCAATGGACGCTCTCAGGGTCAATCGTAATTGGAAAACACCCATTTAAACATTTCAAAAGGTGTCTAAGTGAGTTTCCGTAACCTGACCCATCTGACACACTTATGATTCGGAACCTTTCACGGAATACGCACAGGTTTCAACATTCACATAGTATGATAGGGCACGTGTGGTCCAGTTGATGATCACTCGTCCCGCAATCCAAAGCTCGTGGGTTCGAATCCACTGCTTCCAACGTGGTTGTGGCCCTTGAGTAGGCGCTTTACCTCAATTACTGCTCTCCACCCGGTGCATAAATGGGTACCAGCATTATTCAAGGCTGTGAAATACAGACCACACACCTCGGGCGTAAGCACCGCGCGTCTGGGGCTGTTTGCGGGCGGAGTGGGCGAACCCCCCACACAAAAATAATACAGAGTTCCCCCCCCCCCCCCCCCCGTCTGGCCCAAACTCTAAGGAAAGAGATATGGGCACTCCGCGCACGAGCTTGCTCGGCAGGACGACTGGGGTCCTCCTATCAAACTATTCACCTGCTGCTACATTGTTTTTTTAGGTGCATTATTTTTTTTTTGCTCACTTGATTTTTTTTAATTTCAGGAAAAAAAACAGGAAAATTTGGCCGCAAAGCGCTGAAAATAGAAAAGAGGGTACAAATGCAAAAAAAAAAAATTTGCATTACCGTGTTTCCAAAATATAAAAGCGCATTTCACATTTGCTTTTTTCACATTTCTCCTGGACAAAACTTTTTTTTTAAGGTTTTCCAGTAGGACCCCTAAAAATGTTGCAGGTTCAGATAGTGCCCTTAAAGTAGTTTGCCAAAACAAACCCCCATTTTGCATTACTGTTTTTTCCAACATATAAAAAATCTGTCGGTCCTCGACCGCTTGTGTAGCCTGCCGTCACGGTTTGTGAATGATAGGCCTCACAGACCTTTGACCTTGTAGGTGACCTTTGACCTCATAAACCATGAGGGATGGCATGTAACTCCATAAACCAAGCTGGGTTCCATGCCCTTCAACTTTCACATGAGGTTAATTTTACATTTTTCAGCCTATTTAAACCAACTTGACCTTCACAATGAACCTTTGACCTGGTATGTGACAACAACAACATGGACAAAGTGATCCCTTGTGTCTTCTGCCCATAACCCTAACCCCACTCACTTGTGTTCTTGTATCAATGTTTTGAATTAATATACGAATGCTCGAGCGTGTTGCGTTTCCCTTTATTTCCTCTTTTCTATTTTTGTGATTTTATAATTCAATGTTATCTTGTTGTTTTGTGTCCATGTGTGGTGTGGTTTCATGTTGTGCACTGCCTGTGGTGTGCATGTGGTTGCAGTTGTGTATGTGCATGTGGTGCATGTCTGTGTTAAATCACTGAATCTTACAAAGCACTTTCATGTACAAAATCTACAAAATTACGCAATAGCACACAGCTGTACATTTTGTGAGATTTTGTGAGCTTCATGGCGTTCAGGGTAAGGCAGGCGACACAACAGCCCACTTTGCATTTTGTTTTTTTCAGCCTTTCTTGTCAAAAACACTTTGTATAAGGTTTCCAGTAGTACCCCTAAAATGTGTTGTTGCCAAGTCAATAGTGCCCTTTTAAAGTTGTTCTGCCTAAGTTCTTAAACTCTGAATTTGCATCATAGAACATTCATCTAAGATCTTAAAAAATGCATTTTGATCTTTTTGGCCTACTTGTCATGATAAGATGATTAATGAGTAACAATTGACAGGGCTACAAGCGGCCCTATAATTCCTATATTTTTTTACCCTCTCCCTATAAGCCCTATAAAATTCCAAAATCCCTATATTGTTCCTATATTTTTTTCCTCAATAAAAGTAAAGATTGATGTTTTGCATGTTTTTTCCACAGAATTGATCAAAAAATTGCCTTCAAGTGTTTGTTCATTACAAGGAGCTCTTAATCTTGCACTAACAAAATGGGCATCTCCATCTTAATGAGCAAGGTTTGTATACAAAGAGTCACTTTCACGTCTAATTGTCATTTCAGGCCTTTCTTGGGATTTGATGACTTTGTTTGAGGCATATCTTTGTTGAGTAGTA
>JAMKCH010011906.1:0-28029 GCA_023653785.1 Ophioderma brevispina | reverse complement strand
TTTATCCCACTTAGGGTTTTCCTCTTGTCATGCCTAATTGGATTTCCCCATTCGCCGGTTGCGTCCCCCTTAGTCATTCGTATGATAGGGGAATGCTGTTGGGGGCTAGGCATTCTATGCCACTACCCTTTTACTCGGCGATATTTCCTTAAACTTTATAGTTTTCGGAAATCTGTTAGATTCTCTTACTCTCCTGGCCGCCTCAATCCGGTTGTTTAGGTGGGCCTTGGAGTGAATGTTGGGGCTGGTACTGTTGATCGGGTACTCTCTCCAACGTTTTATGCTGAGAATTCTCTGTCAGGACCCTTTCAAACGTTTCTGTTCATTCGTTTGAGGTGGTCACGTCTCAGGGCAACATCGGGTAGTCTTTCTGATGCTTTTTCATTTCATGATGAATAGGCATAGTATGACTATTGGATGTTGCTTCAGAATGGGGTCAATCTTCTGGTTGACCTTTTCCATTCTGGTTGGGATACTTGATACCCTTGGGGTTGCTGCTCTATCCTGAAGCTTACCCTCCCGGGTAGGCTTCGATCTAGAGATGTTGAATCGGAGTGAGCTTATGTCGGCCTCGCTAGATTCTCCTCTTTTTCCGCTCCTCGCACTCGCTTGCCCTTGGGGCTCAAGTGAGTGGGATATGGTGGGCATTAGGTAACAGTTGGTGACTCAGGTCTTCCTGTCCTTATGCTGTGCGGGTTTTCTCGCAAAGTACTGTAGCCGTCGGGTGCCTGAGGATTTGGGCTCTTTCCGCCCTCCTCAGTCTCCGCTCACCTGCGATGCCTCTTCCTCTTGTCGGCCCGTCACGGGCCCAGAGGGTCATATGGCTCGGGCTGCTCTGAAGCCTTCTAGACCCTCATACTTGGGAGTAAACCTCTCAGTTATGCGCCGTGTGTTTTTGCACGAGGGGTGCTGGTTTCCGTGTGACGTCTCCTCTATGTACGTCGCTAATCTGGCCAGCTTTTTGCAAGAACCTCTCTTTCAGAGGGCTCAGCAAACTATTCTCTTAGTAGGTGGTGCGCTTGGGTTTCATGCTATCTGTATTGGCATGTGACCTTGCGCTGCTCTTACTTCTTCTGAATTGCTTGCAATTTATATTCATACTCATTTCGATTCACGCAATCCAGGTGTGAAATTTTGCATCCTGCACCGCTACTAGTACATGTGCTAATCTGGCGATGTTATGCAATTTGTTACATCACATCGGGATTGAAGGTAAGAAGATTCCTGTATGAGTCATGTAGAACATTGTGTCTAATGAACTGTGTAAGGAACTGCTTGTTACATTCTCCGAGTGATCAGGCCGTCCCGCCTCCCTGCAGGATGTTGATCTTGTTAAGGGTAAGACGAAAAGAGGAGGAAGAGGATTGGGTATTTGGCGCAATGGGGGGCTGGGTGGGTGTCGTAATACAGGGTGATCAATGAATATATATTATTGTTGGAATATACTATTTATGGGAGTTCTGCATTGCCTAAAAGACAAGCAATGTTACATCAACATCGGAGAAGGTAAAGGCAAGCATTCCTTACGAGCATTAGAACACTAATGTTCGGTACAACTTCAATTTTCAATAAAATTTTGACCCTTCATTTCTCATTGATTCTTGGACAATTTGACTCAAGTGTTTTTGACTCTTGGGAAAAAAATTGAAGTGAATCATTTTCAAAACAAGGGTGTGAAATACCCAGATTTAAATAGATTTGAGGTTGTAAAATGTCCCATTCCTATTTGTCATGTAAAAACGTCTGAGGTCCAAAGATACCCAAACAACTTTCTTTTGTGATTATTCGAATGTGCGGTATTTGTGGAAAATTAAGGAATAAAAACATCTAAGTTAATGCACAGCCATTCGTTTTGTTTTTAGATTGTGTTTTAATGTAAATCTCTCTTAGAAATGTTAGCACAATCAAAGTAAATTACGCTGGTTAAAATATTATATTTGGATCTGGAAAAACTAAGACTCTTAAATTTTGGCGATTTTATAACAATGTCACCACTTCGCTGCACATTCTGTATATAAGGTATAATCATTGTCTTATTCAAATCATGAAATCATGAAATGAAAATCCAAATGATCAGCAACAGCTAATCTGAAAGTTTAAAACACTTATTCAAAAATTAAATTTAAAACTCTTAAATGGTCTTTTGCATAAATTAACGCTATCACTGCACATGTGTACGCATGGTATTGATAATCAATTTCGCGTTTAAAAAAACTGGCAATTTCAGTTAAAAAACTGGCAATTCAGTCATTTACGTAAATTACAGCGTCATTGCCAATCAAGTTAATGCGTAAATGTGGGTATATTACGCAGTCATGAGTTCAACTAAATCATTTAATCATGAAGGATACCACAATAAATGTCTTTTCTCTTGATTCTGTAATAGCCTCTTTAAATAACTAATGTTATAACATGGTAAATATTACAGCATATGTAAGAATAGTCCCATAGTGTCACATCTATTGTGGCCTAACTTCTGACCTCTCCAAATGGCAAAAAACTTGAATACTAAAAAGTCTGTAACTTCCCTTCCTGATACCCTACTGAGGTGAATGGGACTCCTAATTTGTTTCTTTTTCACCAAAGTCTTTCAGATGGATAATATTTGACAGAGGATTGGAAAACTTCACTTCTTAATGAATCTGCCTAGCTTCATCCGTCGTAACCTGAGTAAAGCCGACCCCCCCACCCCCCCACGTCGGTATTGTAGTATGCGTTTGGGATTCCTTCACTAAAATTAAACAGCAGGAAGGTTGAAGCTGTACAGAGGCGGGCCCCCTGGCCGCCGCTTATCCTGAATAAGCTGCAGCTGGGAGAGCCTCTGGCACAGAAATGCTGGGAATCAAATCAAACTTACCTACTTGGGAGAGGCGTCGTAACCAGAGGGCTGGTCAACCCCCACAGGATTATTCACAACCCCAATGTGGATCTTGCAACTCAGCGATCACCTTGATTTCAAACAACCGGGCTTTTACAGTTTCCACCAGACACCACAACTACGCTTCCTTTAAATCCTCCGGTTTTAAAAGCAGAGTGTTTCCAGATGTCCTTCTTCCCTAACACAGCAAGGGATTGCGAAATAACTCCCCTACGCCATGACTAGCTCGTATACCGGACCCAAGATTTTTTTTTTCAGGAAAGCTACAAGACAAATCAACAGAATCACGATAGTCTTTTCTTCGGTCTTAATCTCATGTTTCCTATTGGAGTTGATCAATCATCCTATCAAGATCAAGATATTGAACAGCTGATTCTCATAGATTATGTCCTAGTACGTTGTACCGAAGTGACACGCGAGCCTGGAAGTTGAAACTAAACTTAGTAACCCCGAACACATCACGGGAAGTCGGCCCTTAAAACGTATGGGTGAAGTATGGTACTTACGAAAGCTATTGTAGCATGTTGAAACAATGACCATCAAATTTTGTGTAATGAAAAAGTACCATGTTAAGAGCATTACTGTTTCAATACTGCCTCCACATGTAGTAGTAGACTTTCAGCCATTTATTTGTCGCATATTTTCGTTTTTAATCCATTTCATGTCGAAAAATAGCGTAAAAACTTCTGGAAAACGTTGTTCGAAATATTCAGGCTGCACAGTACAAAATGGTCTGGCCTATTGGAAACACAAGTTTGTGGGCTCTGTTGAAAAAGCCTTCTGCTAACAGTGATTGTATGTAATAAATAAACCATTTCTTTCTTACTCTTCCTCATAGGCAATTGCTCAATTAGGTTGGCATAAACCTACATTGATACAAGAGCAAGCCATCCCACTGGCCCTGGAAGGCAAGGATCTCTTGGCAAGAGCAAGGACAGGTTCTGGGAAGACAGCAGCCTATGCTATTCCAGTCATACAGAGAATACTTGGCAGCAAGCAGGTGAGAGGGAAGGGTGAGAAAAGACAGAAAAGGAAGGGGGAAAGAGCTGGTGAGGGGAAGGGGGAGAGGTGAGGGGAAGTGGAAAGGGAGAGGTGAGGGGAAGTGGAAAGGGGAGGAAGAGGCAAGGAAAGGGAGAGAAAGAAAATGGAGAGGGAGAGGAGGGAAGGATGCAAGAGGAGTGAGAGATTGATTTATTGTTTGATCCCCCGGATGATGAAAAGCAGAGAGGGATATTGTGAGGGCGCGAATGTCCGTATGTGTGTGTTCCGGTTTTGGTTAGGTTTTTGTTTTTCAGGTCTTGTTCAACGAAGTCTGATTTATATCAGACTTGGAGTTTAGGTGAAGTAGGGGATTCCTTCATATGTGGATGTCAAAGGTCATAGACCAAAGTCAAAGGTCATCTGAGGTTGTGTTGTATGTGTATGTATGTTCCAGTTTGGTTAGGTTTTTGTTTTTCAGGTCTTCTTCGAAAAGTTAAAGTCCGATGCAATATCATGTTTTGAGGAGTCCAAGTGTGTGAAAATATCGGACCCAAACATGATAATGATAAAAGTGGATGATTTATGCCCAATATTAATTGGTCTCGTTATGAGTTTTAAAATATCGGGCTCGACTGTATCTCGCCCGATATTTTTTGCAACTCATAGCTCGACCAATTAATTTGGGCTTAATCGATCCAATTTTATCCCAGACTTGGGCTTAAAGGTGCAACGAGAGATTTTTGAGGCACCCAAATATTGTGTCATAATAGTAATTTCATATAGATTAGACAATCAAAAGATTTCTTAACCTGTATTGGCTACAGAAATGTCTTATAGTAGGATTTTTTATTCCTGTCAGTTCATTAAAAGTTTTTGGGGCGTGTCGACGATTCCATTCCTTTTGAGAGGTTATATACTTTACCCAATCAGTATAATAGAAATTCGATGTCACGATACCGGATAAGATTAAGGCCATAATTAGAAAATGTCAACTTTTTTCTCCGAAGAAGAAGAAAATATTACAAAGCACCTGACTGAATAAATTCCAAACATCAAACTTCAACCTGAAGCATTCAACATAAGAAAATGATATACGAATAAGTAATTTTACTCACCAAAGTTCTTTTACGTCACTAAGGAATACTAGAAAATCTGATACGTTTACATTTTATTCATCTTGTTCCAGAAATAATATTTGACAGCTTGGTCCAATCACATAAGACGTTTAGAGTTTTGGTTACTCATAACAAACTACAATATTTACGTGGCCTAATCATCCTCTTCACCCAGCCTCGATGATCATGACACTTTATCCGTTCTTTGATTGACACCAAACAAAGAATCGATAGCGTGTCTCACACTTTACGACAATCTATTCAATTGAATCTGGTATGAATCCTTTACATATTCGATACAAAAACGTTCATGTAAAATGGGTTAAAGCATCATATTCTGCTGAACAAAGTTGAGCATTTCAGCTGTTAGTTTTTGATCTCAACACATCCTCCTCCAAATGCATTCTTACCATCGACAATATGCGTTTACTGACAGGAATAAAAAATCAGACTATAAAAGAGTGAAAAAAGGTGATTTTGATTTGCTTATATTTCAATATAAAACATAGGCTGAATTTCGTATTTGCTCCTATATGAAATTAGAAATTTCACAATTTTTGTACCAAAGAAACATTTCTCAGCTCAACCCTTTCAGATGAAGATATTTTGATGGAAAGCTTTACATCAGGGCAAAAATCAGTACTTTCCATTTTTTTAGTGACACCTGATATGTGAAATCTCTCATTGCACCTTTAAGGTGCAATAGGGGTTCCTTCATATATGTAATAATAATAATGTGGATTTATATTCCGCACAAATCCACCAAAAATGGCACTCAAGGCGCAGAACAATAGAAGTTTACATTACATGTACACAATACAAAAAATGAACACAATACATGAAAAGCAGAGGTAAATAAGCACAAAAATGAGGAAAAAAAAACAGTTAAGCAAGTGCTTCTTTCATCAGATGAGTTTTCAAAACAGCCTTAAAGTGAGTCAGAGATGGGCTAGTTCTAACATCTAAGGACAGAGCATTCCAGAGACGTGGAGCAGCAATAGAGAAAGCCCTATCCCCCACGAATGTTTAGAACGAGGTTCACAAAGCAAAGACATGTTTTTGGAACGGAGCATCCGCGTGGGATTATATGGTTTGATAAGACAACTAATATATTCTGGAGCCAGACCATTCAGTGACTTAAAAGCAAGAAAAGCAGCAGTTTGTAACATAATTCTATATCAACTGGCAACCAATGTGACTCCATCAAAACATGAGTGATATTAGCCGTCTCGTGAGTTAAGTGACCAAATCGTGCCCGCATTTTTTTGATACCTGAAGACCGGCAATCTGCATTGAGGAATGCCAAACAAAGTGAGTTGCCCATATCAGCCGGGAGTTATAAAACTGGTGCTACAATCTGTTTCATTGGCCCGAGGATCAAGATATCTCGTAATCTAACTAAATACCAATGTTTTTCTGATTTAAAAGAAGCAGAACGTACAATGCTAGAAATATGATCATTTAGAGATAGAGCTGAGTCAAAAATACACCTAAATTACACCTTTTTAGCAGGCCGTGAATGTCAGAATCGCCAATTGTAATATAGGACATTTACTTTTGACAGCTGTTTCTGGATCCCATCAGATAAAATTCTGTATTTTCATCGTTTAACTTGAGAAAGTTCTCTTTCATCATCACTGACAATCTCACAATGCCTAATTCAATACACTCATACTTTGATCAGTGATACATTGTTTTGGGTTAAAAGACACATACAATTTGACAATTGTGGTTCATCCGCATAAACATGATACTGTAATTTGTATTTGGGGATTATGAATGTGAACAGGGTAGGTTTAAACAGTGGGAAACCACTGTGGCCAAGACTCGACTCCTTGTGGAACAGAGAATCTTGAAAAACTGGAGTGGATGAAGAATTGCCTACAACACTAACACATTGCTGCCTGTTGCTTAAATATGATTGACACCACTTAAGAGCATTACCTTACCACGCAAGCCAATAAAGTCGCGCAATCTACTGAGGGCAAATAGTGTGATCCACAGTGTCAAAGGCGGCACTGAAAATCATAAGGACGAGGGCGGTCCATTCCCACATTCACGTGGTTAAGATTCAAAGGTCAAATGTCATCTGCGGTCAATGGTGCCAGACTGCATCTTGCCAGGGGAATGACGCAAGTTTACTGTGCGTATTTTTTAAAAATTTAATTGAGATTGCCCGGCTATAGCTGGAAGGACCACATAGAAGTTTTGTGGCCTGCCTGCTATAGCTGGAAGGACCACTTAGAAGTTTTTTGTGGGCTGCCGGCTATTGCTGGAAGAACCACTTAGCATTTCCTGTGGGCTTTCAGCTATGTCTGACGGACCACTTAGCATTTCTGTGGGCTTCCAGCTATGGCTGGAAGGACCACTAAGCATTTCTGTGGTGGTCCAGATATGCTGAAGGACCACTTAGCATTTCTTCTGTGGGCTTCCAGCTATGGCTGCAGACCACTTAGCATTTCTGTGGGCTTCCAGCTAGGCTGGAAGGACCACTTAAGCATTTCTGTGGCTTCAGCTATTGCTTGGAAGGACCACTTAGCAATTCTGTGGGCTTCCAGCTATGGCTGGAAGACCCTTAGCTTTCGTGGGCTGCGGTTTATAACTGGAAGGACCACTTAGCATTTCTGTGGGCTGCCGGTTATAACTGGAAGGACCACTTAGCTTTCTGTGCTGCCGGTTTTGTATACTGGAAGGACCACTTAGCATTCTGTGGGCTTGGCCGGTTTTATAACTGAAGGACCACTTATCATTTTTGTAATCTGGCCTGCTTTAGCTGGAAGACCATTTGCTTTAGGCTGTCATCTATGTATATAATAAAATTTGAACTAGACACTCAGTGAGACCTATGGCCCTTTACGTATGATGAAGTCCATATTGACCTTTGCCCTGAACGATGGCTCTTTGCTGGGTTACTGTGGACACTTTTTCACTTTTCATTGAATGCCTACAATATGGCATAGCTAAGTAGGCAATAAGCTTTCTTTTATATTTGACCCCTAGATGGCCCCAGTTTTTGACCTTTGACCCCATATTGTTGCACATACGAAATAGATCAGGGGTGCTCAACAGGCGGCCCGCGGGCCAATCCGGCCCGCTAAGCTTTGGTGGATGGCCTTGAACATTTTGAAATATACAGCAACCTAGCCAAAGAGGGTGCATCTGGCCGCGAGCATGAATATTTTTTGAAAGGCTATACGCCCGCCATGGCCCGCGTCCAAAATAGTTTTGAGAACCCCTGAAGCTAGAGCTTTTCCAGTGGTTCTTGTGAACACATTTTGAACATAATAATATCTACTTTGGTTGATTGAGTTATAGCGTTTTTGCATATTAATTAGCTCATTTGCATATCTTACCCGTGACCCCTGGGGCCAAAATTCTGTCACATGATTGGTCTCGACATTATCCGCAACTTTTGCAAAGACACACCTATCCAAGTGTTTTATCGATTTGAGATATAGCATTTTTGCATATTAATTAGATATGCCGCCATTTTGAATGTTAATGACTTCCGATATTAATTCTGTGTCCAAGCTGTATACACGGACCAAAGACGATGCTCATGCAGAATTCTCAGCAGTAGCTTAGTAGCAGCAACCCTTATCTGTAGAAAGACTAGAAGAAGTAGTAGGCTTCCAAAGATTTTTAGTTTTTGACCTTCATTGACACCGAAGAGCGGTCAAAGGTCACAACTATGTACACCCCGAGTAGCTTGGGTCAGTGGTTCTTCTGACCGATTTTGGTCAATATCGGCCCAGCCGTTGGGCGAAGAAGGCAGAGAAGGCGAAAAAAAAAAAAAGCGATGTCGGAAGAAAAAGAAGAAGGAGAAGAGGGACTAAACAGCTTAAGCAGAATACTATGCCCCGTTTCACGGGCGTAGTATATGGAAGATGTATGTGGTGTTCCCATCGTAACCAAACGAGGGTAGGGTAAAACCGTACTTCTCCTGCTCTCCAGCCAGAATTGCATGGCCAATTTACATGGATTCTGGGTAGTGGGTAGAAGTGGACACACATATTACACATGTTGTCTGTCTTCTCCAAATGTCATTATGAAGTACCTCATTGGCATATTTGATCTGATTGGCTAATACCCAAATAGCCGATCAGAACACTATATTCTCTTAATATAGTGAGTGCAAGCGATAATCTTGTGTAACATTTTAAATTTTAAGTTAAAGGAGAGGATGAGACGAGGGGAGGAGGGGGAGGGAGAGGGGAGGAGGGAGAGGAGAGAGAGGGGAGGAGGGAGGGAGGGAGGGACAGAGGGGGGGAATGAAGGAAAGATATGGGAGGGAAGGAGGGAGATAGGGAGAGAGATTTTAGCTCAGCATACGTAGAATGCAGAGCTCATTGTATGGCAATTGTGTTGACTTATCATCTCATATGATCCATCATCCATCAATCCATCCATCCATCCATCCATCCATACATCCCATCCATCCATCCATCCATCATCCATCCATCCATCCACACTTGCCATAATGCGGTCTGTTGCCAAACGTTTGGGCCGTTGCAGCGAAAATCGGTCAGAAAAATCATTGACCCAAAGCCCATGTGGGGTGTTCACAGATTGGGTCAAAGGTTCACGTGGGCCGATTAAAGGTGGCATTCTTTAAAAATCTATAAAGTCCTTCTGGTGCCACAAATCAATTGTTATCATCACTAGACGGTTAGAAGAACCGCTGACCCAAGGGTCCATATGGGGTGTTCACAGATTTGGGTCAAAGGTCAAGTGGGCCATGGCAATTAAAGGGGCATTCTTTGAAAATTTAAAATTCCTTACTTTTTGCCTAGCAAATCAATTGCTTATAATCACTAGACTTGGTTAGAAGAACCCGCGACCCATGGTCCATATGGGGTGTTTCAAGATTTGGCGTCAAAGGTCACTGTGGGTTTACCCATCACTTCCTCCTCCCCGCTTTCCTCACCTTGTACTTCCTCGCCTCTATTCTTCTTCCTCTGTCTCACCCCGATTATTAAAAGGGGCTTCTTTGAAAATTCTATTAAATTCATTTTTGTGCCACCAAATCAATTGCTTATTATAAATCACTAGACTTGCGTACAAAAGAACTGCCTGAACCAAGGCCCCATGGGGGTGGGTGTCACCCAGTTGGGTCAAAGGTCACGTCCACGGGCCCGGTTTAGTTTAACGGGGCATTCTTTGAAAATCTATAAATTCCTTCTTTGTTGCCCAAATCAATTGTTATAATCATTAAACTTGGTAGAAGAAAATGCTGACCCAGGTCCATATGGGGGTGTTGTTCACAGATTGGGGTTCAAAGGTCATGTGGCCGATTAAAGGGGCATTCTTTGAAAATCTATAATTCTTTGGTCCACAAATCAATTTTAAACACTAGACTTGGTTTAGAAGCACCGCTGACCCCAAGATCCATATGGGGTGTTCACAGATTGGGTCAAAGGTCACATGGGCAAATTAAAGGGGCCCATTCTTTGAAAATCTATAAATTCCTTCTTGTGCCCCCCCCCCCCCCCCACAACAATCAATTGCTATAATCACGAGACTTGGTCAGAAGAGAAAACTGTTGACACAAGGTCAGAGTGTGGTGTTCCACAATTTGGGCAAAAGGTCTTCATGAGCCAATTAAAGGGGGCATTTTGAAAATCTATAATTCCTTCTTGTGCCACACAAACAATTGCTATAATCACCAAATGGTGTATCAAAAGAACCACTGACCCAGGGCCATTAGTAAAATAGGGCCATTATAGGTGTTACAGAATTTGGGTTGATGATCAAGGTCATGTGGGGTTGTACGATTAAAGTGGGCATGCCTTGATGATCTTGAGATGCGGGGCCCTTAGTACTATATAGTAGGCCCTTGGTCTCTAACGATCATCTGGGGGTAAAGATATTTCTCACCATCTCCCTAGGAGCAGTCTATTTGTCTACTATAAATGCCAAACCAGGGGTGCACTCCTAAAGTGCTCTTACTTAATGCCATGTGTGACTTTTCAACGATACCGAAGTATCGCCCACAATGGAAAAAGTGCTGTTTTGTGACCCCAGGGGTGGTTTTCTGTCAAATAAAAGAGAGGGAAATAAAAAATACTATAAATGTTAAAACCGGGGGTGCTACTCCTAAACGTCATTTACTTATGCTCATGTGGAGGAACTTTTCAAGATTAATATCTCCACAAGGGACAATCAAGAAAATAAAGACTACTCTAAATGTAAAAACGGGGGTGCTACTGCTACGGTGTAAAACTACACTTCTTATGATAATGTGGGGGACTTTTACGATTAATGTCCACAAATGGAAAATGTTGTGGACCCCCCGGGGGGTGGTTGTCAAGAAAGAGAGGGAAATAACAAAAATACTATAAATGTTAAAACCGGGGTTGGGTGCTACTCCTAAACGTCTTTTACTTTGCTCAGTGGGGGAAGGTTTCAAGATTATATCTCCACAATGGAAAATCAAGAAATATAAAGAATACTCAAGAAATGTTAAAAAATCCGGGGTGCCTACTCCTAAACGTCATTCTTGTGCTCATGTGGGGAACTTTTCACGATTAATGTCCCCACAATGGAAAATGTGGTGACCCATGGGATGTTGTCAAATTAAGAGAGGGAAAGAAGAATTACTATCATAAATGTTACAACTGGGGTTGCTCTCCAAATTCTCTCCAACTTATGCTCATGAGGGGGACTTTTCAAGATGCTTTAAGATCGACACAATAGAAAATGTTGTGCCAACAGGTGCGTGTGCCCATATTAATAACCGGCTGAGCTACAGCACCATTGGTGCTTGTTTAGTTTTACATCGTTAGAAAAAGTAGTAGTAATGCTGTTATATTACAATAACATGTTGATAAGCTCCCTTTTGTTTTATAGACTGCCAGGGAACAGACAGTGAAAGCATTGATATTGGTCCCATCAAAGGAACTATCCAAGCAAGCTCACAAAAAATGTAAAGGTAAGAATATTGCAATTAAACATTAATTGATGCCGGGCCTGATGCTAAAGTTGAAATAGGTCAATACTGATGACCTGCAGCATGATAACACATAGATATGTTCTAATAAGATGGCAAATTGTAATCATGATTGTAGTATAACATATCACGGTTCTCAACATTTACAGGAACTCACAAACAGTTGTTTTCAAGAGAAGGACGCGGTTGCAGAAGTTCAGGTCAAGTGAGATTTGTCTGAACAGCGCCCTCTCGTTGATGGAGAAACCCGACATTGTCATAGGAACGCCAAGTCGTCTTCTAGCACATCTGCAGGCCAAGAACCTCACTCTAAAGTAGGTGATGCTTGGATAATTGGGGTGGTATTCTCGAAGGGATCTAACTTTAGACCAGGCTTTAGACCGGGTTTAAACCAGGCTTAGTCCTTCATGGATAAACCTTTTTTCAACAAAAAAACAAAAGGCACCTTTTAAATTCAAATTTCACTTTTTCTTTTCATGTATCTGTATGCACCATTTAAAAAGCTATTTTGCTGAAACCCCCATTGAAATTGACCAATTCCAAAGATATAATCAGTTGAGGGGTGGCCAAAACAATAGGAAACAAGACATTTTCTCCTTTGTTTGGCTATATCTCAAATCAATATTTGCGACTTCCGACTCATTTTGCTTGATCACATCACATTTTTTGTTTCATTTACTGTGAAAGTTAGATGTAACCCATTACAGCATAATTATATTCAGAGTATGTTGAAATGGACAAAATGTCCCTCAGATGACTAAGCCTGGTTTAATAACAAGTTGATGTGGTGATAAATACTTTCAAGCAGCACAAGGCATTTACCACTTGACTGCAGCCTAGCGATATTCACAAATACAGTGGTGTGCGAAAGGTTTTTAGGTTCACCTTATTTCAGCCCTGCTTTAAGTCCCAAGGTCAAAGGTTTACTTCTGTTATGGAAGTGTGGGTCATCCCCAGGTCATCAGCACCACAATGGCACAAATACACAAGTAGGGTCAAGGTCGTTTCTCTTATTTTCCATCAAAGTCTTTGTGGTATAATATTTACGCCCATCTGCGACAACGTTAAGTTCTGTAGGGCGTAAGTGGTCAGTCATCTATGGTCTCGATTTTGAAGTTATTGTCACCAACCCTCTAGCGTCACAAATGTATCTAATTACTCACCGAGTTATACCAGCGACTTATTTTCTCGTCCGCTGAGACCGGGATTCGACCCGGGACCCCTCGTTCTCAAGTCGAGCGGCAGTGATAGAGCTAAAGAGGAATTCCCCCTTTAGGTCTATTGACACTAAGGGCTTAACCTCGTGACATTACTCCCTGTCCTTACAAGGCACATCCCGGGCCTTAAACGCCTGCCTCCTTGAGACAAGGTACGTAACTGCAGCAAAATTTCGATCCCACGGCTGCCACCAAATTTTGTCACGAACTCTAACGTCACAAACCGTAAGCTATCTAATTACTCACCGACGTATACCAGCGACTTATTATTTCGCGGGTCCTGCTGAACGGATTCGAACCCGTGACCCCTCGGTCTCAAGTCGAGCGCGCAGTGAATAGAGCTATTTGAGGAATTCCCCGTTATGTCCTATTGATACTAACGAATTTATACCTCGTGACAGTATGATCAAAGTTGTAACAAAAACAGGAAATATGCTTTCTGCCCAATATTCAAGAAATTTGCCTGGGGTACGTTCTGCTTACCTGGTTACCATTTTCTACCCACAGAGACTCATTAGACCTGTTCTCATCGACGAGGCAGATCTTCTCTTCTCATTGGTTATGAAAAAGATGTCAACACTCCTCGGTTACCTTCCAAGATCTACCAACAATCCTAATGTCTGCAACACTTACAGATGAAGTAAAAGCACTGAAGAAATTAGTCCTACACATCCTGAAGTTGACAGATTGAAATGATCCAAATTGGTTGAACAAAGTATGCTTTGGACCTAACCTTGTTATAAAAGAACAAAAATATTATTTATTTGTTTTAGTTGTTTTGTCTTTTGTAATTTTGTTTTAAATCCGGTTTTACCTCACACTCGTAGCAACCACCCTTACTCCTACTTTCCACTTCACCCGTTAATGCATCCTCAACCCAACCCTCCTACTCTCCTCCTCCACTTGTTTTTTCCAAGTCTTCTTTGGACGTTCTCTCCTCAAACCTCCAACTTCAAACTCAAAGGCCCTTCTTAAAACATTCCCGTCATCCTTCCTCAGCATGTGCCCATACCAACGTACACTATTCGCCTTTGCCAAACTGTTTGTAAAAAGGTTTCAAACTTAGCTGGGTTGGGTTGGGTCTTCTGGGGCCCTCGCACCAATGTGGTCCCAGGTTCGAAACTCATGTGCATGTGGTTTCCAGGCCATACTCAGCCTAGTAGGTTTCCTCCTGGTACTCCGGTTGCTTCCTGCTTCTAACTTTAACATTAGAAATTTGTCGAATTAGATAGGTTGTCTTTTCAAATTCATCTTTTATTATTAACTATGCATAGTTTGACTGTTATAATAGTATGCGTAGGTATTCCAATGACCAACATTGCTCCAGGGAGTGGGGAGTTCATTTAATGGGGGATGGTCCGATTTAAGTAAATAAAGTTTTTATCTTAATAGAATGGCCTTCACCCAAAAACCCCTTCTGTAAATTTTCTCGCCGATATTTCAATCCATTTTGATGTGAGAGCTAGAAATGCGATTTTGTGAGCCCCATAGAGTACTGTGTAAAATTAATATTGGTCGACCAAAATGAAGTACATTTTCACTCATAACTTTCAACGCAAACATCATTTAGCCCTAAGATTTCACAGGGTAAATGAGAAAAATAGTAGCTTTCTTCTGATACCAAAATGTTGACCACTTCCGGTAAAATCTGGGGTTCTGGGGACGAGGCTATTAGCGATCGGGCCATTGACCTTTAATGAGGGTAAGTGTCCCAACAATTATGACTGAGATTGTGGAAGAGCTGAATCATAGTATGCATAATACATTATAATCAAATTTGTGCGCAATTTGTATTTTAGGATGGATAAATTTTCAAGAGGGCACATGTGGTCCAGTGGATACAACGACTGCCTCATGACCTAAAGGTCCTGGGTTCGAGTCCCGCTGAGGCCAATGTGTTGTACCTCTCTCCACCCAGGTGCTAAATGGGGAGCTGTTAGGAATATTGTCCATGAGCGCCACCCAGAGGTATGAGTATTCCTTGGGCATTTGTAAGGCAGCTGACATATTCTAGTGGCAGCGGAATAAATGTAAAGTACATTGTGAAAGGCGCTATATAAATGTGACAATTATTTAAGAGCAGCAAGGAAATCCAATAATAACAAATATAGGGTGGTGTTATTTTTTCCTGATCTTAACAAACTTGGTTCTGCCATTTGATTTCCTTTCCAGATCACATTAAAACTAGAAGAATCCCAACTTCCTGAGACTGACCAATTAACCCAATACCAGATCAAGTGTCCAGATGACGAGAAGTTCCTGCTCATCTATACAATATTGAAACTGGGCCTATTACAAGGAAGTACACTCATATTTGTTAATTCCATTGATAGATGTTACAGGTAAGAGCCAGAGGGTGTATTGAGTCAATCCCAGAGTGCAACATGTTTTGTGACATTACACCTCAATAAGACCATGATGAAAACCTGATATATATCCCCTTCAGGCAGCCCGAATCATAGAGTTTGTGTCTGAATACGTCTAACACTTTACAGTCCAGTCTGGTCCAGTATCGGGGACTTTTTCTGTTACATGATCAGTTTAAAGTTGGGATTTTTTAGAAAAGAAAATCACACTTTGATATACACACCATCGCCAGAAAATCATCCATCAGCTTTAGGGAAATTCCCCATTTGCCATCTTGAAATATAGTTCAGAAATGAGTGATGAGTAGATTTGCATACAATTTGTGTCCAATTATAGCCTTGTCTTTAGGATACAAGGGTTTAAAAAACAGTAAGTTTTCCATAAAAACTGACAGGAGAATTTGACATCGCGGTGTGTATTAATCTGAAATGTGAAGCGGTGGCTTTTGCACATGCGCAGTAAGGCCGAAATGGCTGCGCGCATGTGCAGTAATAGGGGTGATGCACATCCAAATTGTATTGGAAAGTAATCCAGCAGCTTTTGAGTACGATTTATGCACTTTGAACTTGGATTTTTACAAAATCATTACTGATGGATTAAAAGGTGATATAATATGTACTATAATTTAAAGTTTTAACCAAATTGGTGTGTATGATTTTTATGGGGAATATCGCCAAATTCGTCGTAGTCACTCAACTAGGTAATCGCCCGATTGCTCTAGCTATAAATAGCCAAACAGTTTCAATGGACGGTTCGTGCACATATCAGTAAAAAAACAACCAGGTAAAATATGACAAAATATACATATTACATTGAAAATAATTAAAATCAAATTTGATTTTACAAAAATAAATAAATAGAATCTTGTTTATGTTACAAATAGAGAATATGAAGAAAAGGTTTGGTATTTGGGGTTTACTTCATTCGCTGAAATACATTCGTGTATGAACTGGTTGGTAGAGTAAGAGTTTCAAAACAACAGCAACATGGCGGCGTGTACGCTGTTTCGTATGCTGTCTTGGGAACTTATATTCTATGACATTTCGCAGACATTTAAGGGTCTGTTTGTTGATTCTGCAGCGTCCATAAGTGAAGAACCTCAGACAAACTACGAATTTTTTTTCCCACAATGAGCTCTTCCAGGACTCGGCTGTGCCCCGGGATGGCCATTCTTTCCTAGAGGAGCGAGCATTTAGGCTTAGTCATCAGAGATTATGTCCAGCATGGGTAATTCTTCTCGCAAAGGTAGTTGCAAAATGTTCACACGTCACACTGGTTTTGCTCTCTGCCGAAAATGCGAAGGCTACAGCCTTCCCGCCAGAAACCAAAACAATGCAGTCAGGAAGCCCATTGGCTATCAGGTGCTGACGTCACCTGAGTGTCGCCGCAGCTACTGGCACTCAAGGCCGACGATGCTGAAAAGGGCAGACACGAAGGACAATTTGGGAGACTTCCTGACCCCACCCCCAACCCACAAAGGGGGAGACCAAAACAAGCCAGGAGCTGGCCCCGTGTGGACAAAATCACCTTTGGCCAGACAAGCTGGCAAAAGTTGTACGTACAGAAACAAGGCTTTGCATATCTTACTAGAAATATTCTTCTTCCTTAAAAAAACAAAATATCAAGCAACCTACCGACCCAAAATTTTTTGGAGGTGAAAGGGCAATCAAACAATTTATTTTTCTTGGCCTTTTATTGTTAACTGTGCCTTGGCCAACACCTGGAGCTAATAAGCAGAAAGAGTATTTTTTTTATGCTTGGAAATAATGGTTTTACATAGTTGGCTCACATGCCACAGTTTATTCAAGTGAATGCTTCTGCTCACAATTTTCGTTACCAAAATAGATAGTCAGGACACATATTGTACTGGTTCCCCATCAATCCAGCTGTTAAAGACACTATCAGTCATTTGTCCGAAAGGGTCAAAATATTTGAAATTTGCAGGAATGGCTTGAAAGTGAAGCATAAGCCTATATAATTCTTATGAGGGCACATGTGGTCCAGTGGATAAAGTGCCCGACCCGCACCCCAAAGGTTGTGAGTTCGAGCCCCGCTGAGGCCAATGTGTTTCGCCCTTGATTAAGGCGCTTTACCTCAATTACTCCTCTACCCAGGTGTATAAATGGGTACCGGCATTATTCAATGTTGGGAAGGTAACAGACTCGCTGTAGAGGAGGTGTGGCGATCCCCCTACAGCAACATTTTATGGTGGAGTCTGGCCCAGAGAGATGGGCACTCTGTTCCTGTGTACACAGGTCTGCCCTACCCTTTTTAATTCTTATAAGTTACTTTTTCCAACTGAAGAATTGACAGAAAAGAAAGAAAACAACAACCTACGAATCTCCATTCAATTATGTGTTGTATAAGTGTCCGTACAGACACTTACATCTATAATATCCAATTTTGTCCTTATTAGGTTGCTACTGGTTCTATTGCTAGAGACATGCAAAAATCTGATTTTTGATTTTTTTTTTTGGATTTTCTGATTTAGAAGAATCACTGATAGTGCCTTTCAATCTTTGCATATATTACGAAATAAAACACGCTGGTCTTAATATGGACTTCTGCCATTTATCCCATCCTGCTTGACATTCTATTTTTCTCTATCTCAGAAAAGGATAATCTGTTGTGATATAGTGAAATGGCATTCCTTGCAAGACCGAACTGTTCGAAGACCCGAACTAAGTATAACCTCATCGCTAAGTCCCTTAAGGATTTAGAACAAAAAAATTATTAATTCCCAATTAACCTATTGATAGTTTCAGATTAAGAGGCGATACCGCGATCTCACCCGATGTACTGCATCTCATCACGCGTTTGTCAATCAATATCATGGTGTCAGTCATGATTTACAGCCTTTTGTTTTGATGAAGTTGTTGAGAGTGAAATTTCCTCACCAATAATTTTGTCTTCATTTCTTTTCGGAAATGTATTCTTTCTTTTTTGGAGTGGGTAGGGGAGGGTGTCATTTCTTTTTTGGAAGGATAAGAGTTTTTGGGGGAGGTTTTTTTTTGGGGGGAGGGGTATTCTTTTCAGAAATGGGAATGTATTATTCTTTTTTTGGGTTGGTAGGGGTGTTATTTCTTCCTTTTTTTGGAGGATATGAGTTTTCTTTTTTGGTGGGAAGAAGATTGTTTTTCTTTTGTTTTTGGAAAGGAGAGAGGGGGTTTCTTTTGTTTTGGGGTATAGGGAGAGGGGTTTCCGGTAGTCGGGACATTATTTTAAAATCGTTCAGCTTCTCCATCAGCGCCATCTACGTATTTATTCCGCATATTTTCATACACTTTCGGGACAGAAAGCCGGTGATTTTCCTGCTGTTTAGACTCCTCCTTTATCTCTTTCTTGAACTGCAAAACTGTCACATCAGGCGGCGCGTGGTTGTGTGCTATCACTGAACCCACTTCCCCACCACAGACTGTAACTGCACCCCTGTCTCCGATGCCGACATCTCAGGTAGAGTCTGCCCATCGAAAACATGAACCGAAGCCAATCAGCGCATCGCCTTTACCTGCGCAATTCCGAACATTAACCAATCACAATTAAGCACCTTAAGCACCCATGGACCGTAACACTCACACGGCGGCAACGTCAATGCTATAGCGGCACCGTCAGATGTATTTACACCCGCCGAATTCAATAGGCAATTAGCAAGTCTCTTAAATCCACTTAAAATGACAATCCCTGGGGCTTATACTTCGGTCTTCTTACGTTTGGTCTTGCAGAGGGTCACCAGTGAAATAGATGTGATAGTTTAAAATTCTATTATTCAGCACCCTTTTGAGCCTTTGATATAATCTTATCACTCTGCAATGCGATTTATTCCAGATTAAAATTATTCCTGGAGCAGTTCTCCATAGTGTCTTGTGTCTTAAATTCAGAGCTGCCTGTGAATTCCAGGTGTCATATTGTAGATCAATTCAACAGCGGCCTTTACGACATCATTGTAGCATCAGACGAGGGCGCTAGCATCAATATAGGAAGCCAATCAAAACCTAAGGGTGGTGGTTCACATCAAAAGTGAGTAATGAGCATAAATGTAAAATTGTTAAAAATACAGTGATTAATGGATAAGTTATCATAGTGGGAGACTTTTTTGGCATAAGACATTAACCTAAAACACATTTCTGATGGTACTTATAAGAAAATTACTCAAGATGGTAAATGTCATTTGTAAAGGTAAGCGATTAAGCATCACTTGTGATCTTGTGTGTTAGAATGTGCTGTTTAAATGTATATGATGATATCAGGCTTGCTAGTAAGCATCTATAGATCCTTGTGCACTGGCGTGGTTTTATGTATTGTATGCCAGGACCGCTCACCAATAGGTACTCAGTTGCAGGCCTGTTTATCGGGCAGCCTGGGATAGCTTAGTTGGTAGAGCGATGGTCTTGTATACCAGAGGTCCCCGGTTCGAATCCTGGTCCATGCAGGTGTGCCCTCAAAGTTTCTCTTTTCTAGATCAAAGCATAAGAAGAAGGGAAAGGAATTATGGTGTTTCTAGAGGAATTTTCTTTCAGGCGTATATCTGCTTGCGTTCGGATTCTTTGTTGGCATATTACTGTTTGTATGGTTAACATGCGATGCGCTTTTCCTTTCTCCTCTGTGTCATTTGTTGGTTTCATATCAAATTAACTTGCTGTTTTAGAACTGGCATTTGTGGTAAGAAAATGAACAATTTCACCATATTTTATATGAAAGCTTATCAAGCAAGAAAGATAAAAATTTTACACCATTCTGGAAAGGAGAAATAAGATCAGAATTTCCATACTTCTGTTGGTCACAGTCATTTGTATTATTTAGTTCCTTATAGTCAATATCTTTTCTCTTTTCTAGATCCAAGCATAAGAAGAAGGGAAAGGAATACGGTGTTTCTAGAGGAATTGACTTCCAAAATGTGTCTAATGTTGTCAACTTTGATTTCCCACCTACTGTAGACTCATACATCCACAGAGTAGGAAGGTAGGTAGTAACCAGAGGGTGTTTTGAGTCAATCCCACAATGCACCAGTTTGGGAAATTTCACCTCAATAGGGTCATGTGATCACATAAAAATCCTATTCTTAACACATAAAACCCCTGACTTTAACGCTCATTTTAGCCCACAAAGCGTTAGTACTTAGGGAATTTTTTGCATGATTATGAAATGTCTTGTGGTTCTTAAACTTTTGGAACACTTTTTATCCCTAAGTACTGACATGTGTTTAGTACAGTACGGTATAGGCACATTGCTATGCATCATGGATTGATTCAAAACACCCTCGGGTAGTAACATAAGAGGATTAGTAGTGGTAGTAATATTAGAATGTGATGCAGCTATAGTTGGAGTAATAATTTTTGGCCAAATTACTAGGTACACCTGCTTTCCCGCCAAAACGGCGCACCACTGGATTGCACATAGACGCAGTTCACGCAACAAGTAACTCACGCGTAAGCCAGGGCCAAGAAATTATTACTCAAACTATAGTTTGGTATTTGGGAGAAAGGACACCGAATGCCTCTTTAATTTTTGAAACAATCGCACCAAATTTTGCACCAATACCATCAATAATTAAGTTGAATTTCAGTCTTGTAATGGTCATTCAAATTACTATTTGGGTTGAAAAAATTTTGACTTTCACCACTTATTGGTAGTGCAGAATCAATCTTGGGGTGGTGAATTGGTCAGACATAACAAAGTATAGCATCCAGGGCTTCTTCATGGACAATGCAGGGGAAGTTTTCATAAATATTAGCACAACCTTAATCATTTGTTGAAAATCAGTAGTGGTACTCTAAAAAATACAATCTCTGACTTGATATCTGCCAACTTGAATCATGCATTATGGTCCCAATTCCAGAAAAAAAAGTGTGGCACTAAAGTTTTGGAATAAAATATAAAATAGATACAAAATGGGAATGCTTCTGGATCCTTATCCTATGGTATATAAATAATGAATGTTTGAGTACAATGGTAGGAATATTTACATGAGTTGAGAGATGAAATGCTCCAGTCAACAAGGCATTAGCCGAGTTGAATGGAACATTTATCTTTCAACAAATGAAAATGTTCTTTCTATTCCACAATTGAAAATCTTTCATTATTTGCTTTATTTAACATCTAAGTAGATCCTTGTCATAAGCTCTTAACCACAAGGTTGGATTAGCTTTAGGTTAACCTTGGCTTATGCTCAGCATAGCCCTAGACCCAGGGCCAAACCAGTTTAGCATGCTAGGCCTAATGATGACTTGGCTTAAAATTTACATTCTCTGGTACACTGAATTAAACTTTGCTCAAACAAACCACTTTGGGAATTTCATGTAGGTCTACATGCAAAATACCTTTGTTGGACAGAAACTGAAACAAGATCATGTCCAATTATTTGCACGGGCAAACACCTGGTTCACAAAAACTAGGCAAATTCCAGGGTTTTGGGATGGTTTAGTATATAGCCAGTGGTTTTTGTCCCCGCCTAACGATTTCGGAACGGGGGCTATGAAAGCGTCAGCATCCGTTAAAGGCGACATGATGTAACTTGGTGGAAAGAAGGGTGATGAGTCTCTACCTGATGGTTTTGGGTGCAATATAATGCAATTAAATTATCTAATTTGCATAATTTATGAAATTTTCCGCAAGGCCTTGTATAACAAGTTAGTGGAGTTCTGTAAGGCTATAATGATTTAACTTGGGGAAAGAAGTCGGGTTGAAGGTTTCGTGAACCTGATAGATTTGGGCACATTTCGGGCAATTACATATGCAAATGAGCTAATTAATAGGCCCCCCACAAATTGCGATAATCGCGTATTTTTGAAACGTAATCGGATATGCAAATTCCTTCACTGCCTGAAAGCCTATCAATTGTGTGCATCTTTTTTGCCATTGAACGTATTTATTTATGCGGCTGGGTATGCAAATGAGCTAATTAATATGCATAATTGCTGTATTCCTAAACAGTACCTCGGATTACAAAATTCCTTCGCTATGCCAAAGACCACTCTGCCATACCTTTTGTGTGTCGTAATTGGTCCAACGTGCTTGTGGGCCATTGAAAGTGGCTTTTTGAAGAAGTGATCTAATTAAATATGCAAATGCTGTATCGCTGAAACGATACATTGGATATTGCAAGGGGTGGGGTGTCGGGGAGGGGCGGGGTGGGTGGCTCAGGAGAGGGGGGGGTATCTCGAGGAGGGGAGGGGTGGGGGGTGTCCTGAGGAGGGGAGGGGTGGGGTGTCTTGAGGAGGGGGAGGTGTCTTGAGGGGAGGGGTTTTCTTTAGGGGGAGAGGGGTGGGGTGTCTTGAGGAGGAGGAGGGGTGGGGTGTCTCGCCGAGGGGGAGGGGTGGGGTCTCGGGTCTCAGGTTGGGAGGTGGGGTCTCTGGTCTCAGGTTTTGGGGAGGGGTGTTGGTTTGTGGTGGTTGTCAGTGAGGGTGGGTTGTTGGGGTGGGTAATATTGTAGACTTTATACATTAATTGTAGTTGCATTTATCACATATTTTAATGATCGCGACATTCGGCTGGGGACCCCCCAACTATTTTACACATCGCGTAAATCCGAGTTCGCCTTGTTAAGACTAACTGGGATGTACATGTACAAGCTTAAAGGCCGACTCAGTACTTCCCTGAGGAGGGCGCGCCCCGCCCTCCAATTCCAAAAAAAAGCGTGTTTTTTGTCATGTACATAATGCTGTCCATATACTAATCACTGTGTGAAATTGTCTAAGCTTAAATCAAATTCCTTCATATAGAACTCACAACTTTGTTATAAAATTCCGGAACTTTGGTTATACACATTATCTTGGGACTTAAGACTACAACATAAAATGTTTTACTGTCAAGCAAAACGAAAAAAAATCGATTCATCTCAAATTTCGGAATGGTGGCATTTTAAGGTTACTCTATCGTTAGTTCTAGTTGACTATTTTTCATTATTACACAAAAATAATATTTTGAAAGCTTTGAGTCAGACTTATGTCATCTCAAAAGGCAAGGTATTTTCAAGTCCAAAATTAACCATGCAGAGAGCAAATTCTAATTATATTAGATAGCTCTCAAATAAAAGCAGCAATTTAATACCGATTACATGCCTGAAAATGTGTCTTGATGTTATTTCCATACAGGACTGCCAGAGCAGATCATCGAGGTACAGCGTTATCATTTGTCAGTGCCGGAGATGGATATCTTGAAAGAAATTGAAGACTTCCTTATAGATGGTATGTACACTAGTGTTACCATGTACCAAATGATTTTGTAGAGTTCTGGCCTAAGAAGAGTATATGATACTAAAAATATTACGCATTTTTACCACAAATATAATTGCAAGATTTAGTCATGAAACTCTACTGCTTTGGTTAGATTTTTTTAATTTTAGTTTACTTTCAGTTCTAAATGTTTGTTATCACAATGTCCTCTATTTTGAAAATGTGCAGCTACTCGGTTTTCTAAGGAAATATAAAAACATACCAAAACGTGGTCCTTGTGCTACACTTAGAGAACTCTATAATATTTTCAGAACCAATGTAACTGTGTAAGATATTATAATGAAAGGTCAGATATGATGGGGTTATGATGTACACCATTGTAAAGTGAAGAATTATCTTATATACAAAGTTTTATAATTACTGAATTCCCTGATTTTCTAAAATGGACAAATTATGCTCCAAAATCAGCCGCGCTTGGCTATTTCGAGTTGATCTCAGCCGTAACAAGGGGGATTACCACCCTGGAGTGATGACTTCAGAAATGAATGGAGTTGATACAGCAGACGCTGACCAAACGCTAAATCGTAAATCGTAGCAAAAACATAAACAACATTTAAAAAAGTTTTTTAAAAGCATGAATATTGTAGATATAAATAATCATAATAAAATCAAAGTAAAGAAGTCAACGGTGAAAGGCAAATAACCAGGGAAAAAAAGGGCTAGAATGAACATAGGCCTAGCTTGAAACTTATGAGAGGAAACCCCAGGGAACATGCAGGTGGAAAAAGTCTCTCCAAGTGACAAGCCAACCAAGCACATCTTGCACATAGTGTCCTTTTTCCTGATACAGCATCCCACCCTGCACACCAATTGCCTGTGACTCTTGCATGAGCCATATAGTTAACAGATAGGGCATGCACTATTTACTTCGCTCGGGAAAGGTATTGACAAATTTGCTCGTACCAGCATATATTTTAGAAAAGATTATAAGTTAAACATATGGAATTCAAACCAAAAAAGGATTCTAAACGTTGTGCGACCAGGGAATATTTTGAGAAGTAAGAAAGCCAGACTACTCCTAATTTTGCCATGTTGTATACTATGCAAATTACTTGTGTGGGCAGATGCAGAGAGTGGGTTGGTATCGAAAACCATTCAACGCAGCGTTTTCGTACCAGCTATAGAGACAGATACAGTTATATTCTAATTGGCTGTCCAAATTTGATTGACAGGGGTCCATTGAAAATGCGACTGCCTTCTCAGAAAAAACCCTTCCTATAGGGGGCCCAACATAGCCCAAACAGTACAGTGTTCATGTACTCAGTGAGTGGATAAGCAGTCATCCATAGCACACTATTGATCATTGATTGGGTGATGTCCGATGTTTTGTAAGCAATTTGCATATGGTCAAAGTTATGAATAGATTGATGTCATAATGATCGGTTGAGTTATCAAAAGGTCGTGGCCTGTTTGCTGTGGACATAACTGCACTAATGAAGAAACAATATTACGTATCAAAGTCCATCGGCACACACACTTCTGCAACTCAGGTCTGTCCAATTTCATTGGTTATGTCTCTATCCTTATCCTACATAGCGTTCCCGTACATTGCATCACCATACGTTTTATATGATGCATGGGGCGTGATTTGACTATGCTGAGTTTCTCAATCACCTAAGCTAACATACATGTTAAGGTATGTTTTTCTATGAGCATTGAAGTGTTCATGTACGGAAGATAATGCTGTTTTTCAAATAATTAATGAATGTCATGATTTATCCAGCATGAAATGAAAGAAGAATAAATTACAGCAAATTTTGCTAAGCCTAAAAAATGTTAATGGCAACATATTTTGATGCGGGCAACTATTTCTCTTTTGTTTTTCAGAGGATGGATCATCAGTAGTGAAGCCCTATCGGGTTAGAATGTCAGAATAGAGGGATTCAATATCGTAGCACAGGTCAGTTGTCATCATTGTTTTCATGTAAGGTTTTTGCCAATATCAGGTTGTAGAGATGTGGTTTTTATTTGCTGATTTAGAGAGTTGAAAAAGTCACAAGCAATAAACTTAAATTCAATTTTGTTTTTATTTGTGTCATTCCATCTGAATATGACTATAACCCACTGTTGGCAAAGGGGGGGGACATGAAATGCCCTGCGTCCGGTGTGCGTCCCACAAAATCTCTGGATTAAGCCAGTGTAGGTGTCCATCTTCGCACTACAGATGCATCTCAGTAGGCGTTGGGCGGGAGTAAGTGGGTCTGTGACGTAGGTAAGGTCAAATATGGGGTCAAATTTGGTCAAAAATAGGGTTATATGCCTTGTAAACACGATATCTTATGATCGAAGCAAGTATTGGGACATTTTCGCACCGTAGATGTCACCCAAGTAGACGGGGATGAGTTCGGAGGGCGGAGGTGAGGGATGTGAATGGGTCAAGGGTCAAATATGGTCAAAAAGAGGCTCAAATTGGTAAAAATAGGGATATCATCCTTGGTAAACCGATATTTTTTATCTAAGCAAGTATGGGTGCTCATCTTTGCACCATGGATGTCACCCATAGTAGGGGTGGATGAGTTCGACGGTGGGGTTGGGCATGCGGTCAAAGGTCAAATGCGGTCAAAATGGGATTAAATTGCTATAACCATTGGCAATTGTGGCAGGATGATGAAACTCAGTGGGTGCGGTCAACTTCAAGTGCCGAAAATTTTGATTCATTTCAAGGTCATGCGGGGTCATTCAAGGTCAAATGGGATAAAATTGATATAACCCTTGTCAAAATGTGGTAGGATGATGAAACTGGTGGTGTAGTCAGCATTTCAATGCCAAAAAAATTGAAGGGTATTTCAGGTCATGTGGGGTCATTCAAGGTCAAATCACTAAGTATGTGGTGGATGATGAAACTTGGTGGGTGTGGTCAGCATTCAGTGCCATAAAATTTGAAGGTCATTTCTAGGTCATGCGGATCATCCAAGGTCAAGTCACTAAGTATGTGGTAGGATGATGAAACTTGGTGGGTGTGGTACAGCATTCAGTGCCAAAACAATTCTGAAGGCATGTCAAGTCAGCGGGTCATCCAAGGTCAAAACCATACACATGGTAGTATGTCTGAAGATGATGGGTTCAGTAAGCCTTCATTGCCAGAAAATGTTGGAGGTCATTTCAAGGTTGTGGGGTTATTCAGGTCAACTACTCAATTTGTGGGAGGGTCATGAAACTGTGAATGTGGTCAACATTTCTAAAACCAAAAATTGTGAAGGTCATTTCAAGGTCAAGTAGGGTCATCTAAGGCAAATAACAAACAAATAGTTGTATGGTCAATGTAGTTAACAATTTGATACCGTCATATTGCAACTGCTATGGCAGCAGCCTCAGTGGTTTGAGAACAACTTATTTCCACCAGAATTCTCCCTGTGATCTTAAAAATATTTTCCCTCCATTTACCTCGACGACAGGCTTTGTGGTCGAGACCGCCTGGTTTTGCTGCCATGACATTCAAATGCAAATGATCGTGGTAGCAACATGTAACTTGGACATCATGGGCGTGACATTGGTGCATGTGTACATATTGACATATATTTTGCTATTCCAGGTATTTAAGTTCTAATACCCAGGTAAGAAGATATATTGTTGAAAATTGATGTCTAGTTTCTGTTTAACAAACTACTTCTGTGATTAGTTCTTCATGAAATTCTTAACACACCTGTATTAAAAACACAGTGTCAATGTTATATTTTTATGATATATTTGTTGGAATACATCTAAAATTGGCAAAAATTAATTGCCCGAAAGCTTAGACAACATTGTGAAATACTTCAAAATCCACCAAATTCAACAGCTATTGCTTGAATGGTGATCCACAATGTGAATCAATCTTTACCGTTAAAATGACAATGTGCAAAAATTTCACACTTTATGGACCAACTTATGGACATGCCCATTTCTCAATCAAAACATTCCCATTTCCGCATATATATCCCAATTAAATAACTCTTCCATCTGCACACATCACTATTTTACACTGTCTTAAAATTTATATGTTGCTTCCCTTTGAATAAAACGAAGAAAAAGGAAAACTCGCAAAGATGGCTTTTCACAGTAGAAAACTTTATCCTTCTTTTGTTATTAGGCTGCTATGAGAGCAGTCACACGGGTAGCTGTGAGGGAAGCTCGCATGAAGAGTTAAAAGCTGAAATCTTCAACTCCCAGAAAAGAAATCCTCCTTTGAATATAAACAGGGATTACAGATCCTACGGCAGACAAGGTGCTTCACCAGCTAAAGTGCACCAGAACTTAAAACACGTGCCAGATACATGGTACGAATCAGAGGGTGTATGAGTCCATCCCCACA
>JAMKCH010011905.1:0-27309 GCA_023653785.1 Ophioderma brevispina | reverse complement strand
AGTCTCCAAGAACGCAGAAAAATTCACCGTTTGTCTCTATAAAATCCAACATGATGAACTTGACATCTCAAGAACTACATTCCAACCAAGAAGACAGGGCAAGAAGAGGACATAACCAGCAACTCAAAATCTACACCCCAAGCTTGCACCACTCGCCAACTAATTTTTCCCACGAACAATAAATGACTGGAACTGTTTAACTCAACAAAACATTGATCAAACAAACACAAGAAACGCATTAAGTACAGCATTACTCCCTAGTAAATTTCTCTGTGGACCACCACCTTCAGTCAAATTTCCCTTATGGAGTCCTTGGAGGGTTTTACTACCAAGTACCAAGTACCAAGTATCATGTGGTTAATTCGTCAAAAACGCTCTTCGGTACCCCCCGCTAGTAGCTCGACACGTCATAGCCCGGTACACGACCACAACCAATATCTACCAATGGAGTGTCTAGTCAGAGGCAACCTTGGAATACCCGCTATTATACACAGTCTACTTACCCAACCTGCGTTCAAATCGCCCCGAGGGAAACAACCATTCACTAATTTCATTTTGTTGGCAGCCAATATTATTTTCACTTTAGTAGTAGCCGTGATTTTAAACAAAATCCGCACTCTAGAAAGCGCCAATTTTCAGATACTTCTTTTAAAGCAGTGATAGCTGATCGCGTACATACTTCAAAATCCCGTAAACAAAACCCCAAACTTTGTCCATTAAATAAAAGCAAACAAAATTTGACAAAAACAGCCGTTTTTTACCCAAACAACTTCAAGCTAAAGACTTACATCGAACAATTTCTAGGGGGCAAAACACCAGTACGACAGTACAGTAAATTTGCACGTCCCATTTTCACCGGCCGAAATCGTCCGAAATTTACGCATTCCGCGAACACAAAACGGCCCCAAAATGGCGCCGAGTCAAAAGTAATTATACTGTTCGCTACGCGACCATAACAAATTATTTCCAGTAAGCCGATTCTGTTGACAGTGAACTTTGTAGCGATTAAAGGTGAAATTTTGATGGTGTTGTAAAGCTTTCTATGAAAATTATCCCCATCTGAAAGGATTAAGTGAGAAATGTTTCTTGATATAAAAATTGTGAAATTCTTAATTTCATAGGAACAAATAGGAAATTCAGCCGTTGATCGATTGAAAATTAAAAAAAGCATATAAAAATCACTTTTTTCACTGTAAATATTTCTGTACCAATATAAAAGGGAGTGAATTTCTATTGAGTGGTCTATCTATAGAATCCCACATATCACAGAAAAAATATGCAATCGTTGCACCTTCAAAATGTTTGGTAATGGAAAAATGGGATAAGTTCCGACATCCATTGGATGACTGATGGATGATGATCCTCTTATCAATATCACCCATGGAAATATGCAGAACTCTTACTTAATTAGGAAATCTACTGTAACAAAATACTCACACATAACAGACAGTTGGTGTTTAAGGTCCCCATTCTGAACTCGTGTGATAAGGGGGTGTTGATTATTGATATTGTCATTAGATAATCTTGGACATTTGTATTAGCAAAAATAGAAAATAATTGTAGTTTTTATGACGTTTTCTAAGTCTATCGGTTACATTGTAGGTGCCTGCATCAACATAGTCTTCGTCAAAGGACACCTCAAAATTCTATCCAGCAAACCGGAACGGTTGCTCGAGTGCAGCGCGCGAGGCTGGCGAAAGCGAAGAAGTCTTGTGCCAAATAGACACACTTCTGTACAACCAGGTGTCAAACAAAGAATAGTTCTTAACGTACGGAGGACATGCGTGTGCGTATGAAAGTGACCAAGGGTTTCCACTCCGTTAGGGTTAAGGGGGTGCAGGAATTTAACCGCCTCCTAAGGAAACACTTTCCCAAAGGATTTGTGCACGAAATTATTCCACGTGTGAAGGGTAATAAAACAACACCAAACTATGAATTTAATTGGTATTCCTATCCAACAGTCTCATATCCGGCATTTTGCTTCCGCTGGTCGGCGATGAAGACACAATGGCGGATGGCAGGATTGAAAACAGTGTCGTCACTAGAGCCATATCGAGCAATAAAAACATAATAACTTGTATTAACGTCGCTTCAAAGCCACAAAAACATCAATCATGGCTTGTTGCAGTGCTATCTAATCACAGCCTTTCTAAGAACTTATAAGCAAGCGCTAAGCGAGCTCTTACCGACTAACACATGCGTGACTGAAGAACAATCGGAACCCAAGCAACACCAAGGTTCTGGTGCCTTCATATGACAAGCGGTGGGGTACCATATCGGGTGATAAGTTCTTATCTCCAGTATGCCTATAGTGATTTCCGCCACTATTCTTCGAAGTTACATCTTAATACTTTTACAAAAATCCATTTTTAGCCACTTACTAGGCTTTAGTGTTTTTGGTAAGTAGGATTGGTCCAGTCTTTTAAAGTACGAACCATCTTTTTATTGTATTCAAATACTTCTGCACTCACAGCTGGTCGCCACACCAATCTACACCCGGCTTCTAATTTTGAAACTGCGTGTAATAAATTAGATCAACCTAATCAGTCTGGATATTGTCATAGCAAGAACATTTACTACAGGCACAAATAAAATAATTATTGGAGATGATTTAAAACAATAAACACGTTAAATAACAATCTTAAAAAAAAGAAAACACTTTATTTTTTTTTTTTTTTCAAATTGCCCCAATGGGCATTTTATTCCACTTGCAAATAAATACCCAAAAATATTCACACCTTGCACCATAAGGGAATGCAAATACGAATAAACCTACATGATAAGCTAAGCATATAAATATAAACAGTTCTCACTTGTCATATAAAAAACCAAATATATGACAAATGTTAACACCGAGAATTTGTTATCATAGATCTGCAACTATAACCCAGGCCTATACTGGATTATACTTTACACCAACCTCACATCACATTACAGGTAAGCATCCCCGGCAAAATGACAAAAAAAAATCATAAAAATAGGACAGACAGCAGAAAACTATAAAAACTTTAGCTTTTAGGCATTAATGTTGTTGATATCCTTCCGAGAAATTGCAGCGCAGAGTACTTCTTCACGGTCGTGCTGGTGGCAGTGCTTCCGAACCAGGGCACACGCGATCATTCTACGGCGCCCTTAGCGCCCCTGCTTAGCGCTGGCTCCTTAGGGTTAACCACCACTAACTCACTTATACACAGTATCTATGGAAACATGGCAACTTGAGCATGTTTCATTTCACATTTTAAAACTCTCACAAGAGGAAATACAACACATCACCCCAAAGTACAAAGCTAAATCACCAAATAACGCAAATTTGAACATATGATGACCGGAAAAATTTTTAGTTACGAATCCACCAAACTTGCCCTAACGCCAAACGATGTCAACCGTCACCCAAACTTCTCTATAGGTCCTCCAAAGCTAGTAAATTTGCAAATCGAGTGTGCAAATTGAGACCGCGAGTAATTTCATCAATTTCAGGTCCAAATGCGTTAGTTTGAGAAAACATACCAGTCGAACCATGGCACTCATGAGATTTCATCATTTTCTTAATATAACTAGTGCATTTTCAGACATTTTAATCCTTTGTTCCAGATCCATGCCAGAACGTATCCACCCCAAGATTTTTTATCCTGACGGACGGGCAGCCAGGTTAGTGGTGTATACCTATATCATCACAATGGCTCTGAAATTAGTTAAAAATATCATGAACTCGTAGACATTGTCATCATTACAAAACACATTCTGTCAAAAATTTCTAAACTCCCCTTAATGATGACATGTTGACTACTTGCTAAGACCCTCCATTCCCTGTTTGCTTGTTAACATACTACTGGCTATCCCCTTATATCTTCTGCAAATGTCGAATGGATCAAACATTGATTTTTGTTTTGGGTACTTCCGTATAAATGCATTAAAGGTACAATAAAATAGGATAGAAACAACTTTTCAGGAAAACAGTCCGAACGTCCTTTTGGCATTTAATTTACTACATCGACCTCTTATAGGATTTCCTGATGAAGGGAGCCCTCATTGACAAGAACTCTGAATTGCCACGCACAAAGCTTAATCTTTGATCTAGATACCGGGTCAATGTACTTTTTTGGATAAAAACCTGCTTTTGCAGCCAGGCAGTGGCTACCATGATGTGCCCAGCTATCAGCGATCAGTCAATTAAACCATTGGCGGTGGGGGGGGGGGGGGGTTCACAGAAATGGATGGCACATTCAAACCCAAGCGCATTCGTAACGTAAAAACATGCAAAAATATGGGGTATTTGGTGAGAGACAGCCAAATTTGGCCATAAATAGGGTTATTAGGGCACAAATTTGCTACATGTTTCAAAACATGGGTCCCTCTTGGTGAGAGGATTTGGCCAATTTTCTTAAAAAGGAGTTGTCTTTGTGGAGAGAAAATTTTCCCCAAAATAGCGGGTTCTTTGGGTGACAGTGGAAAAATTGTCAAAAAATATGCAGTTTGGGTGACGATGATGCTTAAAACGGACGGGGGTCTAACACATTACATGTGCATCGCCTCAACAATGTGAAAGTCCCCACCCCCATCCACACCCACGGTATGGACAAGCAAAAGCAAGATATCTTTTACTCGTGTATCATCGTATTTTGGTCGTGCGATAGCTTTTGCCTAGTCTTAAGGTTTAGGCCTACTCCACTCTAGCCCCACTTATCAGTCTAAAATAACTCTAAAATACACTTGGCCATTGTTCCCTTTATGCATTCTGTTCGGGGATGAATTAAGCATTCTGCCACCACAGTCAAACAATTTATTCCGTTGAGGCCTGCCGAATTCGTCGGATGGTGGTGGCACATACCAAATGCCATGCAAAATCTTCCTACCTGAGCTCACCTACCTAAGAATATAGTCCCCTCAATTGCACATGCATGTACCGCTAAAATGATAAAAAACTAAAAAATCACATTTTTTCAGTTGCAAACTTACTTACATATCGAATTCAATTAAAAGACTGAGGGTTGAAAGGGCAAAAAAACTTCAGAAAAAATGAGACCGACATATGATCAATGGCTTTGTTCTATAGGTTACACACACAACTCACTTATACACAGTAGTTCTATGGGAAAAAATGGCAACTTTGAGCATGTTTCTTTCACATTTAAAAATTTTCACAGAGGAAATACAACAACATCACCCCAAAGTTACAAAAGCTGAAATCACCAAAAACCAAATTTTGAACATATGATTACCGGAAAAATTTTTACTTACGAATCACCAACTTGCCCAGAGAGTCAGACCGGCAACCCAAGATTCTCTATAGTCGCCCAAGCTAGTTAAATTTGGCCAATCATGGAAATTGATGACCGCGGAATAAGAAGTAATTTCCATCAATCATGTCCAAATGCCGCTTATGTTTGAGAAAACATACCATCTACCATGTCAATCATGCGATTTATCATTTTCTTAATATACTAGTGCATTGTCAGACATTTTAAAGCACTTTTCCAGAGCCATGCAAGAAAGGAGTCCACCCACGATTTTTGATCCTTCGGCAGCCAGGTGTTAGTGGTTGTATAACCTTAGGTCTCACCTGGGTATATTAACAACAGCACAGGGAGTACGAACCCTCTGTGGAAGACTGATTAGGGTAACGGGTTTTGTTTAGGTATCGCTCGTTCCAAAATTTTGAGGCACACTTTGGTGTGTGTTAAGGAACAAGACCGAGAATGTCTCGGAACTGCGAATGAACCAATCGCATGTGAGGTTGGGGGAGTTCAAAATTAATCTTGGTCGACCAAACGGGGCACATTTCGCAGATGTTTAACTCATAACATCCAAGCAAAAATCATTTAGCCCTAAGATTTAGTAGTGTAAATGATTAAATCCCCTTCGTTAAAATTACACAATACACCAAAATTGTACACAAGGAAAGAGGAACATCACGCGCAATAAGTCTATATCCTTGGTATCAAAAGTTAGAATAGATGTCATTTTTTCTGGTAGTTTTATCTAACGTAACACGTCCGAAGGGACTACATCCTGGATACGGGAACCCACACCGACAATACCATTATCAGCATCTTCATATCTAAGTATACTTTCGACAGTTCGCAAATAGGTTGTATAAATCATGTTGTTACTTATTTATCTTATATAAAATTTATCCTGGATAGAGCTAATATTGGTTTATCGGCGCCATTTGACTAGTATCATCATCATTAGCATTATTATTTATATTATTCTCATACCCTTATTAAACTGAAATATATGAAGTATTATTATTTAAAGCTGCATTTCGTGATTTCCAGGCCCTTCAGGTTTTATTCATGAGTTCACCAGGAGAGAGAAAAGCTTATTCACAAAATTTGAGTATTATTCCGATCTTGCGGTTTTGTGTGATGTAGCAATTTCTTTGTTTCCCACGCTACCATAGGCCACTCTTAATTCTGCCGTTACGGACAGAAATACAAAATAGCAAATTTTCGGTACACATGGACTTACTAAGGCTAACGGTTTCAGATGATATAAAAATCTCATTGTTTTTTTTCGGGTACGTCGGGGGACGAGGGGTGGTTGATTCACGAAAATGCCCCTTTACTTATTCTTATACTCTTTAAACCCCAAATAAGCACACAGAACATCTCTTTGTACATTGACCATTTGTAGTCCTTAAAACGACGTTTTTATTTATTCTTAATTTCTGCCTCAATCAAGACGTTATTTGAAGCAAGCGGTTTCAAGAATTGCGCACACACGAATGGCTCATATGTCCTACTGCAAAAAAACCCACATTGCAGCGTTGAGCTGTACGGTAACGAATATTGGGAAATGGATTAAAAATATTAAAGTGGGGCCTCTTGGGTTTTCAGGCAGTCGGTGTCATATAGACCCGTGGTCCGTTGGACTGAATGTCATACCCCCCTCTGATCTCTTATGTTCTCCATTGGTGCTGTATGCATCATTTTGTTCAGCACTGTACCCAAATGGCATCGTCTCTAAGGTCACTGGTTTATTACGTACATGTTTCTATGGGTATCTGGACTCTGGATTGAATCCTCTATCATACAACCCATGGAAATATGCAAGACGTCTTCACTTAATTAGAAATTTACTGTATACAAACATACTCACATAACAGACAGTTGGGGTTTCATGGTCCCATATGAACTCGTGATAAGGGTGTATGATTATGGATATGTTATTAGATAATCTTGTGACATTTGTTTGTGCTGGTAGATCTTTCTGCAGCTTTTGATACTTTTGATCATGCCATTCTTTTGGTAGTTACGTGATACTTTCAAAATTAAGGTACTGCCTTACGTGGATTAGGTCTTACCTGCAGAAACGCTCTTTTGTGTGCGCATGGGAATGCATTTCAAACAAGGCATCTCACTTTCGGTCTTCCTCAGGGTTCTGTGGTCGGGCCTCTCTTTTTCATAATGTACACATACTGTATCGCATTGCTACCACATGTATGCTGATAATGTAAGCTCTTTTTGACATTTGATCCCAAGATTGATGGTGATGCCAAAATGCTGTCAAACGATCTCTCTTTGTCTTTATGAAATCAGTGAGGGGGATGAGCTGTCAACAAACTACAATGAATGATGAAAAGACAGAATGTTCATCCGCATGTTCACCCTATTACACAAACCGCCTCAAAGATATTACCAGCAGGGTCGGGACAGGTGGATGTTCCCCAGTCCTCGCCAATTAGAAACCTTGGTGTCGGGTTTGATCAGACAATGTCTATGATGAACATGTAAAGGTATCATTAAGCTGTTAAGCTTTCACCTTCGCAATATTTACCAGATTCGCCGCTTTATCACATTTGAAGAGTGTCATATATGTCCGTTCACGATTGTATCTAGCATTGCTATGCCAATTCACTTTTGTATGGAATGTCGGCAGAGATCGGAGTTAAACTTAGATTTGCAGAATAGAGAAGCCAGGCTGGTGTTCAGATATGATAGAAGGACACCAGCCACCCCAATTCCTTAAAGGCTCCATTGGCTACCACTTAGTGAGCGCGTGTCTTTAAGCTTATGTTCTTACTTAAAAGGGCATTTCCGTGACAATTGCCATCTTACTTGTCGACTAACCTCTCTTTGTATTATTCCGCAGGCCAGGATTGCGTTCTGCAGATGACAAGACGCTACTCACTGTTTCCCGCACAAAAAGGTCAGTGGGCTGACAGGGGTTTCAGCAATGCGGCCCCTAGCCTATGAACTATTTGCCCTATCTCTGTTCGCCACTCCAAGTCCATCGTTACTTTTAGAAAGCTCTAAAAATTTCATCATTTCCTAAGAGTGATGTGTGCTTAAATGTGTTTTGTGTTAGCCTCACATGAATAAGTTAATTATGCAGCTGTTTCTTTATTTTATAGTTTGTGTAATACCTATCCATAGTAATACACCAGGTATTGTAAAAATGAACCATGTTTTAGGCTAATATCAATTACTCTCTATTTTGTAAAGCGCTTTTGACCTTGTTTGAGACGGCGCTATATCAAATGCCGGTTGATTGTATGGTATTTAGAGAGTAGCAAAATGAAAATAAATGTAGTGTTATGACCGGTTTTTTTCTAAAGTCTATGGGTACATGTAGGCTTGCCTGCATCAACATAGTCTTCGTCAAAGACACCTCAAAATCATCCAGAAAACCGGGACGGGTCGAGTGCAGAGCGCGAGCTGAGCGAAGCGAGACTCTTGTGCAAAAGGACAAAACTTCTGTACACCCATGTGTCAAACAAAGAAATATTTCTTTAACGTAAGGAGGAAATGCGTGTGCGTATGAAAGTGACCAAGGGGTTTCACTCCCGGTAGTGTTAAAGGGGTTCAGGAATTAACACGCCTCCTAAAATACAAAATCGCAAATTTTCGGTACACATGGATTACTAAAGGCTACCGGTTCAGATGATATAAAAATCTCATTTTTTTTTCGGGTAAGTCGGGGGGACGAGGTTGTTGATCACGAAATGCCCCTTTACCTTATTATTATAATTTTAAACCCCAATAAGCACACAGACATCTTTTTGTACATGTACATTTGTAGTCCTTAAAACGACGTGTATATGTAATTCTGCATCAATCAAGACGATATTTGAAGCAGCCGCGTTTCAAGAATTTTTTTTTTTTTTTTTTTTTTTTTTACAGCACGACTGGCAATTGTCCTACTGCAAAAAACCACATTGCAGCGTTGAGCTGTACGGTATATCGAATCTTGGGAAATGGAATAATAAACTGGGGATCGGTGGTTTCAGGAGCTAGTCCGGTGTCATATAATACAGTGTCTGTGTAGCTGAATGTCCTACCACCCATCTGCTATTATGTTCTCCTCCATTGAGTGCTGTATGCCTCATTTGTGTCAGCACTGTACCCAAAATGGTCTCGACTACAAGGTCACGGTTTATCCGTACATGTTTCTAGGTGCTAGGACACTTATCTGGGGGCACTCAGTTTCTTACACCGGCATCTAAATTAATAGACAGGCGTTTGTCGTTCATAATTTTAGCCACAATTTTGCTGCATTTTCGTTTCAGGACTACCATTCTTTGTAAAGAGAGGGTATGGATGTGTCATAAAAAAGCAAGAGTCAATTCCCAGTCCCCTCCCCGAATATAAGGAGTACAAGTCATTTGTCAAACCCCAATAAAGAAAACTTTTTCTTTTTTTCCTATTTCTTCCTATTTCACTTTTCCTGTGTGCCGTGTGTTTCTATTAGACTACAAAATGGCAGACTGATTACCTTTTGAGCTAAGAGTGCCTCAATCCAAAGGAAGAGCTTATACAAATTGGTCAAATGATAGAACACCCCCTTTCTGGAATAGCTTGATGATCCCATGTGAGGATGGAAACTCTGAGTACGAGAAAAAGAAGGAAACTGTAAAAAAAATGCTCTTTCAGTTCAAAAATATACAGGCAGAGTGTTGCGAGTATAATGATTAAGAGAGAAGCCAAAAATATGTCACTGAAGACTAGGCATTAGTGGCAAACCTTAAAAGACGTTGTTCCTATCTGTGCCCTTTTGGTCTCTCATCCAAGAACGACGCGGACCGACGTTGACTTAAACTAACGTATTATGACAGTGATCAGGCCGTGCACGCCATGAGGTCACTGTCCTTTTTTGCGTAACACTAATACTTGAATCTTGTACTGAGATGTGTTTTTTAAAAAAAAAGATACAAACGAATCGTAATATTCATTAAAGAAATTACACTAACACAAAAACTTAAACAGGTCTGGATGTTTTTTAAAAAAGGCAGACATAACCTATAGAGGGAGTTTTTTAGTTGTTGCAATACGGGGAAATCACATTGATGGCCGAAGAAACACTGTTACCGAAGTGTCCGCATCGTAAACATAACAGCATAAAAAAAGCACTTGTCGACGATTCGACTGGGACCCTCACTTATAACTGATCCTTAGACATCCAACAACATAGTCAGGTATGTTTTGTTCAGAAAGTTTACCGTTGCTGAGATAAAATAGAATCATTTTACAATAAGCGGGTATGAAATGCTACGACATGTGATGTTTTATCCGGATTTTTATCACAGTAATATTGCACATTTCTAATATTTTTATAATACCCAGGGTATTAATTAGGGACTTTGACCTTGGGAGGTCCGAAACAGCGTCCCCAACTCGCTAGTTTGTTGTATATTGGTAATCAGCGAAAATGGCGTGCAATTGGAAATAAGTTACCGGGACAGCTGTAAAATGAGCATCCTGGAATTACCCGTCACGGGAACGGACGAACGAACGAACGAACGAACCACACTAAACTAAACAGAGTTTCTGGCGATTTGTAGAGCTTGCTTCGCGCTCAAAAATACTGAGTATCGCCTAATAAAAGATCATTAAAATGTTACAAACACAAAAATACAAAATCGCGGCCCACGCCGTGTAAGCTGACGAGCTAATCTAATTTTAAGAGCTATGCGCGCATATTCGCACCGTACAACTTCATCCCATGTGAGAACCCCCCCCCCCCCCCCGGGGGGGGGGATGAGGACAATTTTTTTACCTCACTAATAATTTTGCACTATTATACACCTTTTTAAAAAAAAAAAAAAAAAAAAAATATTTCATTTTATATATTCTTAGAACGAATTCCCAGACTGCCTGGGGATCAATAGGGCCCCATAATTAACCTTGAACGGATTTAATCTTATGTATAAAAAGCAGTGCATGTAAACAGTCAGAAAATTACAGACAAAATTCACGAAAAATCTCACCGAAAAATTTTGGGACCTCATTAGTCACCTGGTGTTGAACATTTTCTTCAATCAAACACTCTTGTAAACCACAGAAGACAAAAAATATAATGTGTGGCGTCACATTTATTTAACGGTAATGCATAAACGTGGTGATACACTAGAATTCTGTCCATCAGTTCAAGCAATCTGTAACCATATTTTTTAAATATGACTAGACAGTCTATAAAATTATTATGCCTAAGAAGCTTCCGCCCAATACTGCACAATACGCAAAAAATTGGCCATTCGTTCCATCCAATGGTCAAGCATTGATTGTATTAGTTTGAAAGCCATTTTAAAAGTATTTTGTCAGCAGCTTCTTGGCATAATAATAGAAAGAATAATAGATGGCTCTTTTTGTTGATAACGCAATATATGCATCTGTGGTGCACATACCACGGTCCGATTAGTTGCGTCAGCCCAACACTGCCCAATTTTTTTACGCAAAAAATATCGGGCATTCGGTCATGCAACTCGTCAAGCAAATACTCTGTTTTTATTAGTTTTGAAGCCTTTTTAAAACTATTTTGGTCAAGTCAGCTTCCTCTTGCATAATCATCTATATAATAATACTGGTGGTCTGACTGTCTGTCTGTCAGTGTGTCTGTCTGACCGCGTCTATTTTCTCGGAGACCTGGGGTCGCACGTTCCTGAAACTTGGTCGGTGGGTGCCCCTTGACCTTCAGAAGACCGAGTTTGTATTGGTTAGTGGATCAAAGGTCATCGGGGTCATTCAAGGTCAAAAATGGTCAAATGGACCGCGTCTATTTTCTCGGAGACCGAGGGTCGCACGTTCCTGAAACTTGGTGTGGTGAGTGGGTGCCTCTTGACCTTCCGAAGACCGAGTTTGTATTGGTTAGTGGATGAAAGGTCATCAGAGGTCATTCAAGGTCAAAAAAGGTCAAATGGGGTAAACATTGGTGTATGGACATTAAATTTGGAGGGTGGGGTTGATTGTTGATGCCGAAAATTTTGAAGGTCACGACAAGGTCATCATGGTTCATTCAAGGTCAAAGGAGGTCAAATGGGGTAAACTTTGTGTATCCAGATAAAACTTGATGGGCGGGGTCGATTGTTGATGCCGAAAATTAAAGGTCACGACAAGGTCATCAGGGGTCATTCGAGGTCAAAGAAGGTCAAGTGGGGTAAACGTCGTCGGTATATAGACTTGAATCTTGGAAGGTGGGGATGATTTTTGATGCCAAAATTTTGAGGGTCACGACAAGGTCATTAGGGGTCATTCAAAGTCAAAGAAACCACAAAACCCAAAGGTCATTCAAGTCTGGTGATCGCGAAACCCAGATGATCGCGAAACCCGGGGACCGCCTAGTAATATATAATATTGGATGGCTTTTTTCGGCTGATAACAGAAATATCGCATTTGCCAAGAAAATATCAGGCTCGTCTTCGACTCGATATTTGATCTAGGCTCGGGCGATATTTTCTGTTATCAACCTCAGCCATCCAATATTAAATAAATATCGCCATCGCCAATGAAAATATCCTGCTCGTCTTGGACTTTCCCGATTTACAGGGAGAGCGTGTAAACCCCGGTAGGCCACTAGCTGGTATTTAATCGGACTAAATTCTGGATTTAATTTGTATAAGAACTATTGATTAAAACTAGAATTCCGCTCTCCCCGTGGTTCATTTGGACTTGAGCAAATGAACCACGAGAATATCCCGTCCTTCGGAGGGGACGTTAAGCCGTCGGTCCCATGTACAGAGAGTCATGTATATCACAGTCAGTGTCGAGAAGAGTAGGGCGGTAACCCCTGATTGTCCCAAGACGTCCTGGCCAGTTTCAAGGGGTACCCCTAGTAGAGTGGTTAACCACTGTTTGGTATACCTCTGAGGTCTCGGTCCTCTTTGCTTGCTTGCTTAGTATTCTGCCCTAAGGCAGGTGCACGGCTCCCAATTCTTCCACTTATTTCTGTCCTCAGCCTTCCTTTTCAACACCGCATATGACTGTCTGTCCTTCAGTTCATCCAGCATTCCTATTCTTCTTCTTCCTCTAGACTTCTTTCCTTCCAATCTTCCTTCAATAACATCCTTCATTAGTCCCGGAGACCTCATTATATGTCCAATCCCGTTCTTCTTTCTGTTCCTAATGGTGTTAGTCAAGGATCTGTCTTCTCCCACTGTGTTTAATACATCCTCATTTGTCCTTCTGTCTTTCCAGCTCACTTTCTCCACTCTTCTCCACACAAACATTTCAAATGCTTCCAATCTTCTGATGTCTCCTTTCATCAGAGTCCAGGATTCAGCTCCATACAGTGCCACACTCCAAACCAACGACTTGATGATTTTCTTCTTAACAACTTTACTTAGGCTCTTTGTAAGCAGGGCTTTCTTCTTGCTGAATGCATCCTTTGCCATTCCAATCCTTGCTCTTATCTCTGTCTGGCTCTTCCCATTCTCTGTCAGGAGGCTCCCAAGATACTAAAACTGCTTGACTTGTTCCACCTTTGTCCATCTAAGGTTATGTTCAAGCTTTCTCCTTCCGGTCTCGATATCATCATAACTTTAGTCTTCTTGACATGGATTTTCATGTCATACTCCTTCTCGGTCCTCTAAATTGTAATAAATAAGATATTTGATCTAGGCTCGGGCGATCAACCTCGCTCATCCAATATTATATAAATAATGTTTAGTACACACAATTATAAACCAATCATTCATATGGTGCGTATCTTGAAGACGAATTAAAGGCACAATCAGCGATCTACCCGAAAGAGTCAAATATTTGAAATTTGCAGAAACAGTTTAACATTGAAGGATAAAGCCTATAGAATTCGCTTCAGTTTTTTGGCAGTATGCCTTTCGCTTACCGCTGTTTCCGTACGGGGAAAGAATTAGTATTTTGCCAACACCCTGTGAAATTTTACGAAAGGGAATATGATGTTTATGTGCCGAATTTCTGTCTCAGGGCCTTGAGAAAACGCCCGTTACTTACCATACACATTCCATCACAAGATGCAGTAGCCACTTTTGGAGTCGCACTGAAACATGACCCTGGCGTATTCTCCACTGAATTGGTAAGATGAACTGAACAATACCAGCAGGAAGAATTAGTTTCAACGTGAATGGCAGCATTTCCTGCGGCTTCTTCTAAATCCATTGAATTGCACAGATCATCATCACAACAGTAAGAGCAGATTCTCTGATTTGATCGATCCAGACCATATTGATCCACGCCCGCATCCACGATTTCGCATACGGGACGTGATGGACACTCGTTCGTATTATTTTCGCAACCTCGTCGCACATCTGTGATTTCTATTCCATGGTAAGTCAGCACAGTAGAGTTCGCCTGCAAAGCCAATAAAGTTGACCATTAGGCGACAAAAAATGTTTTACAAGTACATTACTCACCGAGGAGTTTACCTGTAGAGCAAATGAAATGAAATTGGTAATTACTTTTATACGCTAACCTGGGGTAAAGGAGTTACGGAAGAGGAGAAGGAGAAAAGTCGCAAATTCGGGTCAGTCTCAAACCGGGGCCCCGATACCGGGGTTACCCCGCTTTTTTCGCTGGGTCGCCGCGATTTCTTGCCCATATGGGTCTTTGTTTGATACGCAATCACTACGTCCGGGACTTAGTGGGTTTCTGTTTCTCTCCTCCTCTCTCTCTCTCTCTCATTCAATGTTGTGGATTTTTGTAAGGATGTTCGTGGTGTCTAGGTTAACTTTGAATTTATGAAAATATTACACACAATAGCACTCGATGCATAATTCAGAGCCTGGTCTCGACGATGAATTTAACTGAAACCTGAAGTTATGGAAAGCACGCCTTACAAAACCACACTATAAACTTTTTGCAACTTATGGGTATTTTTTCTAGTATGAAAAGGCAGCTTTCGAGAGGATTGCTTTTGCCCAATCACAAGATTTTGATAGCCTTAAGGTCGCGGAGGAATTCATTTTTTTCGGTGAAAATTTCGTGTTCCTCTTTCGCCACCTTTAAAACTAATTCTTCTGATATTAATGAAATTTTAAAACCATTTAAAAGTTCATATTCCCCTCCTCCTTGACAAAATATTTGATCCTTCCCACAAAGAGTTTTCGGATTACCCTTCAAATCCTACACCCTGACGTAAATACAACCACTCCCTTTGTGACTGTGGTTGCAGGGAAATAGGTTTGAAAACTGTAGTGGAGTTACTCAAGTAAAGAAGGACATTGCCGGATAAGGAGAGAGGAGGCCCTCTATGCATCAAAATATGTTTATTTCACCATCAATTTTTGAGTTGGTGTTTGACAACCTTACATGTACCAAGGTTTTTTTTATCCCAAAATCACACTTGTATCAAGAAAAATGAAAAGTCTGTGAAACTTCAAGGGGGCATGCTCTCTGAAAAGCAAAGCTTAGAGCATGCCTCCATTTCAATGATCATTGATACTTATATGAGAAACAGAAATGTTGCATATCTGCCCTTTGTCATGTATCTTGTAAGTGACGCCTATAGAGAGACCTTTTTGTCCTTCATAAGCTACAAGAAGCTACCTGAGCACCCTTTATAACATACCCAAATACCTATATAGCTATGCTGCTAAGTTTGGATTATATACCGTCTTCACACCAACAGACTATGTAATGCCAAACACAAGTGGCCCATGACCGCGCTAACATGACCAAGTTAACTACACTATGAGCTAATTACAATTCCCATGGCGCATTTCAATAGCTTTCATTCACCATTGTATTGAGCAAATACATCCCCTGTATTTTAAGTATGATTTATGATACAGTACGGGCATGGTCCTTCTTTTGTTAACATTTGCTTATCCAAGGCTACTGAACGAATCCCTTGGTAGATTCGCATGCCTTACCATATAGTGATATGGTATGGTTTGGTATGTAAAGTTCGTTGTGTTTTTGCAATTCCATTTGTGTTCCGGCCCCCCAGAAAAACAAAATGTCAAAAATGGGTCTTTCCACCCCAAGCACCAAACGCCACTCACATATAGTTTGCTAATCATATAGCGCACATCTTGCAACGCGGCATTGTGGGTTTTGGGGTGGAAAGGCTCAAATAGTGGAATTTTAATTGTCCATTGAGCCGTATTATAATTTACATAACCGACTTTTTTTGGGGGGGGGAATTTATTAAAGTGTGATTTTTTGAAACCATCAAAAGGTAAACTTGAACACGTCGCGTTTTTTTGCAACGTTTCAGTTCCTGCCGTTCTCATGAACACTATAGAGGGCGTCATTCCTTCCTTTATCCGGCGATGTCCTTTCAGTTTTCTAAGAAACACATTTACCATTTAAGGTGAGGCTCGAATTCCATGCTGGTAAATGCCATTTGGATATGTATTGGGAAAGGGGGCTTCCCCAAAGCATCTTGAGTAGCTGGTAGGCTCTTTGTTTCATGAAATGTTGTCACAACGAACACTCTTTGTATGATTTTTTAACTGCGCCATACTGCCTACTTAATGTTTTGAAGTATGAATATTTGAAGTATCAATTTACCATTGAATGGCCTAATTCCTCAAGTAAATTCTTATTAGATAACCTAACATGATAGAAGTTACTCTTTCCATATCTTTCTAACCTTTTTGCCAGATAAACACAAAATAAGCATTACAATACCACACAAGCACGTTTTGACATTCCTTTTCAAGTAATGTATTCAAATGAGGCATGACTGGGTTAGATGCTTAAGATGTCATTTCAAACTACGTTATGGTAAAATAATTATTTTATAATTTTAAAATGTACCCTAAATTATTTAACCCCTTTTTCAGGATTAAATTTTCCTGGGACGCCCTCTATTCACCCTGTGATTTCAGGTTACGAGTATGGTTCAGTATGAAATCATTTCCTTATACAGCCTGTCGCAAAAACAATGGTACATCAACAACAGATTTTTTTCATATTATATCTCAACATGAGTATTTGTTTTTGTACATCTTACAGCAAAAGACCCAGGCTTTCCAGCATTTTTGTTTTCATCTCATTTGCTGTTTCAATCGAGAGATAACTCCAGTTTACTGCGGGACACAAAATCGAGTTTGTGCCATTTTTCTGGTTGAGTGGTCAAACGGTGCATAATTAGTTTAAACATAAGTATTCACATTGAACAGATTATGAAATCCTTAAAAGGGTTTAACTCATACAGAAATCTAAAAGATAAGGAAACAGTTGTGGTAATGGTGGAAAGTTATGATCAGCAAGTTCGGCTTTAAGATAAGTGAATAACATTCAACATACTATAATTGTTGTTAGAAGAGAACTTGAGCGTACGGCAACCTGGTGGAGAGAGTTTTACGGGTCTTCAAGTATCATGAACGCCAATTCCTACCAACACCTTCATTTATTGCTTGCCAATTTCATTTTTATTGACTCAAAACATAGTAAATGCACAAATATAGCGCAATATAACAAATTTTTTTAACCATTTCTTTGCATTTGGAGTTTTTATTTTGGTTGCAAATTACATTCATTCTGGCATGATTACAGACACCAATTTTGTAATAATCAAGCTCCTAGCATTGATGTGGCAATAATTTTGTTTGTTTATTATCTATAACAAGAGAAGATATTATCAAGAACGATTCGTTTACCTATTAAAACTTGTGTCGAAAAAAACTAGTCTTGCCTTTGTTTACTTTAATCTGTGTTTTGTTTCTTGTTGTCAAGTTGCAATCTTTTGTGAGCTCAATACAGCATGGTATAACTGCGCGAAACAACTCGCCCCAGCTAAAGTGCACAAAATTGATTTGGTGTTCTCACTCAATTGATTATATCTCTGGTTTGACAAAAGCAAATGAGTGAAACCAATACCATTGGATAGCCTGTCTTTATTCTTTAATATTATGCCAGGTCCAATGCTTATTTTGAAATTTCATATTTACCCATTTTTTTTTTTCTGATTGTACCATTTTTTTTTAGTACGGCTGTTTACTCAAAATATCTAGCTCCACTTAAATGTTAAAAGATTCCCAGCCGCACAAAATATCGCAATGCCATTTGGATTTGCTATAACGAAGCTTCCTTTCTAGAAAATAATTATTATATTCATACAAACACACAGTTTTCGCCAAATTAACCCCTTGTTCCAGGGGAGTAAGATTTTTGCTCTGGGACGACCTGATTCACCCTGTGATTTCAGGTTCGAGTAGGGTCAGTATGAAAACTGCTCATTTCCTTGTAGTTTCTCAAAATATCGAGCTCCACTTAAATTTAAAGAGTCCCAGCCGCACAAAATAGCGCAATGCCTTTTTGGAATTTTGCTAAACGTAAAACTATAACGAAGATGATTCTTGAATCATTTGAACAAAATCATTTTTTGTAATATAACGTAATAGATTCAGGTATTCAAAGCCTTTTGGTTTTAAAAAAATATCATACTCTTAGAATAGCTTAATGACATCATAAATTTCGACTCAATGAAATACAAAAAACCTTGCCTGATAATAATTATTTGAAATAGAAGTATGCAATTACTTCTATTTTTTATATAATGTTAACCATAAATATTGTTCAGTCCCTATGGAATCCTAAACGTTGAAATGTCCAATCTAAGGGTTTGGATGTAAGGAAATATGCAGCATGTCACTGTTTCCAAATGAACCGATGGTATAAGTTCGGGCAATACAATGTTAAACCACTTTGTCTTGTTTAAAGCAGAATCTTAGCTCAACGTTGGTGATGCCTTACATAAGATTGGATATGTTGTAATGAACTTGTCAGTGCCAAACAATCAAACACTAATCTAAGTATTGTTTTAAATCCAAAAAAATATCTCCAGAGCAACAACTTTTGGTCGCAACAATGTAAAATACAGATTTATTCAGGCGGATTTCGCAGTACTTTGTATCTAGCGCTCATCCTAGAGTTATTGAAACCAGATGTAGACATTATGTAATAAGGCCAAGCCCTTACTATCCATGTGATTCAGGCTTGCGGAGGTACTCCCTTTGTCTGTTAGGGTGGTGAAGTGTATCAAAAGGTCAACATTCTTAATATTTATATTTGATTCTGAGGAGCTATTGAAGCCAAACCAGACATATTATAGTAGGACACTGCACTATTACTACACATGCCTTCAGGAACCCAGTGGTGTGCCATTGGTTGCCACTGGGTGGGGATTGCACACAGCCCGTCCATATGGTCATCCGCCGTTTAAAAGCGAGCTCTTACCCACTGACACAAGGTTGATGACTGAATGAACAATCGTGAACAATCCAAGTACAACAATGTCTTGACGTCCCCACTAGCTTGTGTGAACACAGCTTGCGTATTTTGTTCTGTTTTATTTTTCCTTCTTCCAGTATGCCCTACTGCACTACGACATACTATCACGCGCTTTTTTTGAAATACCAGTATTTGGAAATCTGCAAAACTCGTACTGTCTTTGCACGGTACTTCTAACAAATACATTGATGAACGATGTTCATGGATGTACGGGCAGAATCAGAATTTGGGCATTTAATATACCAACCCTAACACACAGCCACATCGTGTATCACTATAAGGCTAATATGTCCTACTATAAGGTTAAGTCTGTTTGGGGAATTGCCAATTTTGGGATGAAAGTTGTTTTTGGAGGCTACTCTTTTTTTGGGTATCCAATGTTTTCCCTCAACTCACCGTATCATCTTCGGTCCCACTGGCCCTTAACCTCGTCAAACCAGGGTTTTTGTACTACGTTCACGACTTGATGTTTTCGTTAAATGAAGCGACAAAAATCATCTTGTTTGGTATCAGTGTGTAGCATAATGGTCCTTTCCTTCAAATCAAGTACAAACTATCAAGTGTAACAATATGACGTCAGAGTGACGTCATAAACTGAGGAGCTTATTTTTGACGCAAATTTGTAGGCAAATCGTCAAAATCGAGGGGTTTTCGACAGTTTTTGCCATTCATGCAAGCAAAATTGTATTTATTGGCCAAAAATGCATACAATGTTATTACTTAAATAATAAGAAAAAATACACGGTTGGTACTTAGATCCATTACTTACATAAAGTACCATTTGTTGGCATTTTACCAGTAAAGTATAGGAACGTGGCAACCACCCCCCTACCTTTCCGACTTTGACAGGACAGGACAATAAATTACATAAAAGCCTGATATAATATTCGTTGAGTTTTGTGCGGACTGGGGATCATCCGTCAGATCAACACCACCCCCCCCCTGGTTTGGATCGAGGGTTAAGGCTGTATAAGGCTCTTCCAGCGTCCCCTGGCTGGCTGCAGTTTGGCTTCGTTCCATATCTTCCTAGTTATTTCTTTCTTTTCCAATGTGCGTAGCCATACATGGTTGTCTTGGCCGGCCACTTTCCTTTTGCCTTCGGGTACCCAGAAAAGCGCAGTCAAACAGTGGTTGTTGTCCACCATCTTCGGCACATAGCCGATCCAATTCCACCTCCTTGCTTTTACCCCATCCTACTTATCCGCTTTAGGTTTGTTTTGCGAAGTATGTCATAATTAGAAATGACTAAGTCCATGTTATCTCTAACATTATATTTTAAGCACGTAAATTGTAAAATTGTCCTTGTTTGCTCACTCTAAGTTATTTTCCACGTTTAGCAAGCCATACAGTAGTAGACATAAAGCACAAGTGATTTATATAACCTTAGAAACGGTCCCAAAAAAATAAGTCCCCCTATGGGATGACAGGACTTTTGTCATGTAAAAACTCAATTTTGTGTAATTTCTTCGCATCAAGTAATTTATTGTTACAGGAAAAAACATTTTTCCATTTAATACAGTCATTTCATTGCTGAAAGTTAATGTCCTTTTCTAACAACAAGCATTTGTGTAAAAATGATGTTTTCAAAAACAGACAAAAAAAAAAAGTTGCAACTTTTCAACTTTATAAGTGCCAACATGTTTACACAAAGTCATTTACTTAAGTCTGACTTGTTTAGTGTTTCAACTATTTCATTTAACATAACGATTCATTTTCCCTTCTTTGTCGATCAGGACCATCATTCAACTTCACTATTTTTCTTGGTCGCCTGCCATGTAGGCCATATTCATGAGGTCTATTCCATAACGTCTGGAGACCATTGCGTTTTTCTCGGTTGCCCTCGTCTTCTGTGTACACGCCCTCTAATTGACGAGTTGACCCATAGAAGAATAGTGAGACGAGTCTTATTTTTATTAAAGTATTTTGGCTTAATTCAATGGTTATCGCAAATGATTATGCAAAATATATTCTTCCTTTATTTTAAATTACTAACCTGTAATCTTGTGCCGGGTTCATATGCCATGTTAATGATGGACATGTCCTGCCCTACTGTTGTACAAGCGGGATCTCCCATGACGAGGCCCAAATCTTGACCTCACAGCTGCATTCTCCTGGCAATCTTTTTTTTGGACAAGAACCCCTTCGTCCGAAAAATGCCAGTGCATCTCGCTCGTTTTAACTCAGTTCACAAACCATTGCAAGAGAAATCACATTGCCAAATGTGTCATGAAAGATTTCTTTTTATTGCAACATTTGCCATCATAAATCATGCAATCTGTTCATTCCTAGAGCATTCATTTAATTTAGCTTCTCTTTTCATGGACCCACACCAGAATCAATTCATAAAGCATTATCTTTTCTTTTCACGACCAATACCTGTATCACTTCTTGCCCTAATCATTACGAAAAAAAGAATTATGTAATCATCGGGATTTAACAAGGCTGAATAATTTGGCAGGCATTTCAAATGTTTATGCATAAGGACCACATTAAAGGGTTCCATTTCACATGATGTTGCAATAAGTTCCAAACAAGTTAAGTTGCAACTTTTTTTGGCCTGTTTGAAAAACCATCATTTTTACCACAAACGCTTGTTGCTTAGAAAAAGGCATTACATTTCAACAAATGAGGGAACTGTATTGCATGGAAAAATGTTTCCTGTAAACAATAAAATTATTTGATGCGGAAGAACATACACCCATCAAAGTGATTGGTGTCATGACAAAGTCTGGTCATCCAAGAGGGGGGGAACTTATTTTTGGGGACCGTTTATCTATGTATGAGTGAATTGCTGAATTCAATATTTGTTTGGGTTTCATTAGGCAAACTCCGGTTTTGATATTTATATTTGCCCTGATCATTTGCCCACTACTTACCTTGATTACTAAGTGTTGACCCAAAGTATGTAAATTTCTTACACATCATTAACTGCGGCCTTCATATTTAGGCCAAATATATTTTCGCCCCCCCCCCCCCCAAAAATATATTTGTATATTTTGGTATATCCTTTAACACCCTCTAATGCCATTTTTGGCCACTTTTCAAAAAATCACTGGAGTGCAACACTTTAAATTTTAAAAAAAGAAAAAACCTAAAATTTTTTGAAATTGGGGGGAGGGGGTTGATGAAAATTTATGAATGAAATGGCCAGGGTTTGCTCAAAAGATCCATTACTAGCACATGTTCGCGCGAAGCTGCGCGCTAAACATTTTTCCATTTAGAAGCTAAAATCTTAAATATATTGTAAGGAGAAAAAACATGCGCGCAAAGCGCGCGGAAATTACCATTTTTAAATATTTGGTTAAAATAATATGAGTTTTGTGTTTTGGGTCCAAACCCAAATGAATGGCATAAACATCGGGAGGGATGATGGTATGGACCATCCCCCTCATCAAATATTGGGGGGATATATCCCCCCATCCGCCCCCCCCCCCCCGCTCGCCCCCAGGATTTACGCCTATGGTTAGGGGAAGGAAATTGCTCCGAGAATAACAAGAAAAAAAACACTACCTCCTTTCTGCGGGGATCGTCGTATTGGTAGCATTTCCGCCTAGGGACGCAAGGGCTATTATCTATGTAAGGCGATTTATTAATCCATGGGTGTCAGATGTGCACGGTATGCGCTTCAGAAATCTACAACAGCTATGACAATTGGGAAAGGTATAGTCAATATAGGCAGTATAAATACTTTGAACAGAGACACTGGCACATTGAAAAATAGTGCGCCCTCAAGATTTTCAAAATTGATATTTTTGCATGGTTATTAGGCCCTCACCTGATTGATTAATACCAAATCAGCGTCCTTATGGGTAAAACCAGAACGATTTTATAATTAATGGCGACGGCGACATAATTCAGCAGACGACGGAAATGGGCTTTAACACACCCAAAGTATATATAGTTTCCCGACTCTATACACACAACCACGCGCGCCCTTCCTTAACACCACACACACGCGCGCGGACACACACACACGAGGCATGGCACGCAACTCAACGCATAAACACATTTGATTTTATTGTTTTTTATATAGATGTACTTACAAAACATCGTCCAGAACACTCAGGTTGTTGAAACTCGTCAGTATTAACTATTTCGTAGCACACGTAATTCAAGTTTCTGACGATGGATAGAAACGATCAACACCCAGCTTCACACTGTAACACTGAAATAGTGGGTCCTGATCTGAAAGAAACACGGAAACAAGTTTTGTATTCAACCTCCTATAGTGATCAACCAGTTCTTCGAAACAAGAGGCGGATTTTAGTCAAAAAGTATTTAAACGTTGCGTCACTACCGCATATGGCAGCCACAATATCTCACTCTTTGAAGTGAAACAAAAAAAAAATTTACACTGCAAAGGAACCCCCCGTAAAACACTCAATTTCAATCTATTTCTTCTCAGGAAAGGTTATTTATTTATATTGTTTTGCTACTTCAAGCAAAGCCACATGACAACAATAACGTGTGGAATAGGGTACTCTATAAACTTATTGGTATTAGAGAACAATCACAGCAGCCGACAACACCCCGCTGAGCTATTATTAATATGACGTAATAGACACCATTAGGTTTAAAAAGTGGAACGCAAACTTTTGCACGTATGACGTCACCTATTTGTGCATCAAAAACATGAACCGTACGCCCGAATCCGAAGGAAGGATTAATGAATGGATGCATACCCTGACTCAGCCAATGACGTAAATAAAATCTTGACTGCTAGCGGCCCGCGATTCACCAAGTGCAATTCGAAATTCCATCCAAGCAACAGCTCTCCATTTTCGTACAACAACACAGCAAACAAGGCTAACAGTAACACAGGACCCGTCCCGTCCGTACTTTATACTGGTACAAGAGATTGACCTCCCCCCCGCAAAAGGGCAATGCGCAAAACAGAGCCAAAACCACTATTTTCTCGATGAGACGGCGGATGTGCTTCGACTGCGAACCGGCAACACTACAGGACGAAAAAAAGTGAATGGTGGCGCAGGGACTGGCCGGAAGCAGGTTTATAAAGCTTCTAGTTTGGTGATTTGCAATGTTAATCACCGGTTTTCACAAGATTTGCATCACAGTCGCAGTGTAGGTCTAAAGATATCAACAATCGCTAGATTAAGCTAAATTTGTTGTTTTAAAAGTCAAAGAATGTCAAATTTGCAGTCGTCTTTTGGTGGGCTGTAAATTCGGGAACCTTGTACATTGCAAGCGATCGTTTCTGTCAAGCAGGGCAGCATAGCAACAGAGAGTATGCATGGCGATGACACGTGGGCAAATTTCTGATTGTTGGCAGATTGTAAAAATTTTTTGGGGTACCAATTTTAATTTTTTTTTTCGAATGGGAATCAAGGGTTGGGTTCTGCTCATCGGAATCGTGGAAACCGAAAGCAAAATGCAAATGAAATCGCTTTGTTCTATGTAATTTGTTGGTGTACGTTGTAGTTGTTGCGAAATTTCTTCAGAACAGTAATACAGAGTAATAAGACTAGGTCATTTGTCCATGGCCCGAACTTAGGGTCTACCTAAACAGGCCAGCTCAGTTCAAGATAACGCGGTTCCTCGACCACATCTTATTTACAATCCGTTCTGAATATAATAATACAAAAATGTTTGATGTTAAACTGATTTCTTGTGGTCACCTCGGAAATAATTCCAAAGTGCAAAAATAATTTCCGTTAGAGTGAATAAGTTTGAGGAGCTACTTCCAAAGTTCGGTTTTCTTGTCGCCTGCACGCTACTTGACGTCTGCGTAACTTTTGATCGATTTGCATGGCCATAATATCGGTGACGTCATTAATTATTGCCGTTTGCTGATGGACAAGGACTCACCGTCGAAGTTGCCGTCAAAGCAGATTTTGCCTGTAACGTGACTTGATGAGATCAGAATGTAGCTACTTAGCTACTGAAACTAAGTAGCTCATTTGCCAGGTTTTCAGCGACAAGATAAAAAATCAGACAGGACACTTGAGTAATTTATCCAGGTCCCCAACTCGCATGAATGATCCAAGGGGGACAATACTTGATGAGGCCGTTCCAATACATGAGTTTAATCAATTCACTGTTGAAGCAGGTAACCAAGGTGATATGTCAACTCCATCAAAAACATGTTCCTTAGACACCATCGCATTGGTTTCGTAGGAGAATGTGCAATCTGGTGAGCCATAACACTGTCATTAACAAGTCTATCAGCACTGGTGTTTTTCCCAGCTAAGCTACGGGAAGATGCTGTGACACCCATTCTCAACAGGCCTTTCTTAGACAATAGGAGGTGCTCAAAAAATATCGCCCTGTGTCAAATATTGTGGTGTCTAAGTTTCATGGAGAAATAGTGAGTTGCCCAGATAAGGATCATCTGTTTCAAATGACTTAACTGAGAAGTTTCAGTCAGATTACAAAGAACGACCCACCGCACTGATGAAACGGACCTTCTGCTTGTCAGACAGGATCCTCAATGCATATCCAAAGTAAGGGCAGTTTGCTATTGTGCTGCTAGATCTTCTGCAGTTTTGATACTGTTGATCATGGACATTCTTGTGGATAAGTTACGTGATACTTTCAAAATCAAGGTACTGCCTTACATGGATTCTGTCTTATCTGCAGAACCGTTTTTAGTGGGCGCATTGGGATGCAATTTCAAACAAGATTCATCTCAACTTGCGGTCTTTCCTCCAGGGTTCTGTGGTCGGGCCTCCTCTTTTTCATAATGTACAAATACTGTATCGCACAATCATCCGGCACACAATATGCTTACCACATGTCTGCTGATGATGTGAGGCTCTATTTGACATTTGATCCTAAGATTGATTGTGATGCCAAACAGCTGTCCAAAGGACTCTCTTATGTATTGATGAAAATCAGGAGTGGATGCGCTTGTGTAACAAACTCAAATGAATGATGTGAACAAGACAGAATTTTCATGGCATGTTTCATCTATTACACAAGTCGCCTCAAAGATATTACAATCAGGGTCGGGACAGTGGATGTTTCCCAGTCTTCGGCAAATTATTAGAAAACCTTGGTGTCGTGTTGATCAGACAATGTCTATGACTGAACTTGTAAAGGTCATCATTAAGTCTTAACTTCCACCTTCGCACTATTTACCGGATCCGCCCCTTTATCCTCGTCCGTTCACGATTTATCTCGCCATTGACTATGCCAAATTCACTTTTGTATGGAATGTCGGCCAGAGATCGGAGTAAACTTCAGTTTTTGCAGAATAGAGCAGCCAGACTCCCAACCCCCCCCCCGGTGTTAAGATCTGTAGATAGGACACAGCCACACCACTCCTTAAGAGCTCCATTGGCTACCAGTTAGTGAGCGCGTTGTCTTTAAGCTTTATGCTTCTTCCTTACAAGGGCATTCCGGACAATTGCCATCTTACTTGTCCGCATACCTCTCTGCCGTAATGGCTGTAAGAACACTGGTGATGTTAATTGATAGTGAGTATCCGAACAAACTAGTTTCACCTATTTCTCAGTTTTATTTTGGACGCAAACGTGTAATATTGATGCACAATATCTCCAGTTTCGTTATTCAAATAAATGCCTTTGGCAGAGTTGTTTATTAGATGACTTCTACTTGTACTTTTTATTTTTCAATAATCTATCCTGATTTGGAGTTATTCGCATAAACATATTAAATGAGATGCAAAATTCACGTAATTTTCATATTTTTGAATATAATCAAAACCTTCTCATGAATTAGAAAAAATGCAATCGTCAGTACAAGGAAAATTGTGTAATTATCCTAATACCCAGTTTTTGTTGATAGAGAACACTTTGTTCAGGAGGAGCGCATCAAAATTTCTTCAAAATTGGCAACCATTGGTGGCCCATATTATTTGATATCTTATTTGAGACTAATATATCAGAAAGTGTCG